>CAJQZM010038055.1:63213-73556 GCA_907164665.1 Colias nastes | reverse complement strand
TTTTCCTCATTTCCGGCATTTTCCGGGGATTTTCCAAGCATTTCCCAGGCATTTTCCGGATATTATCCAGGCATTTTCCGGACACGCATGTGCTCCCTCTGGTGTATACGTATTACGTGTGCGTATGTGTGTGTGTGTAATGTCTGTATGTGTGTGTGCGCTCACCCTTGTCCAGCAGCATGACGAGCTCGTGCTCGCGCTGCGTGAGGCCGCGGTAGAGCGGCTCGTGCGCGTCGCGCGCCGCGTGCAGTCGCGCGCGGTCCGCCGACACGAGCAGACGTGCCGGCAGCGCGCCCAGCTCCGCGCTCAGCCAGCCCAGCGTGCGGGCCACACCCTCCTCGATGCTGCGACCGTCCCTACACACCAAATTATAATATTAGATAGGAAAAAAACATTTAAAAAAAGTTCAGAAGTATCAAGGAACACCCGGATGGAACGAAATTGCTAAAATAACAAACAGGCTTGCTTTCTATGAGAGAGAGACAGAGAAACACGCGCACGGCTTACAACTATAGCAAAAATAGTTGTTACAACTTTTCGTCTTATTTTTTCCGTCTAGCTTTCCTTATAGCGCGTTTTTACAACGCGCGATAAGGAACTTTGTTCCAAAAAAATTGAAATCACCAAAAAAATTTCACATGCGGAAATACAAAAATTTAAGTCAAAAGCCACTTATGTACAATCGTACGTACGAGCCGATCACAAAAAAGCATAAAAATACAGTGTAACAAAGATTTCATGGAAAATACAGTCTAACACGGATTATAAAAACACAAGAAAGAAAAAAATATTCGACACCACAAAAATTAATAACGTAGCTTGGATAATGTGACGCAGCTACTAATTACTATATTAGTAACTATCAAGTCAACACTTTTAAGCATCAAAAACTTCTCATGTTACGTTTTCAGCTGAAACAAACCTTTTACATAAAATAGTTAAACAGATAAATACTAACTTGAGGGCCGCTTCAATCTCTGCCTTCTTATTATCCAGCTTCCTCTGCAGCTGGTCGTATTGCCTCGCAGCCGCGGCCAGCTTGCTCTGTATGTCCTGCCTCGAGCTGGCCTCGCCCAGCACTTCGGCTAGAGTAGCTCCAGCTGCTTCCAGGTCAGCTAGGAGAGGACGCTGGCCTTCCAGCTGGCGTTCTAGGTTCTGGAAGTAATTCAAAATTTATGAAATTCTAAAAAATATTAAAATCGTTAACGCAGCGGGATTCGAACCTGCGACTTTCGCATTATCAGGGCGAGCAATCGAATTTATTCTCATTCATAAAGCATTGACTATTAAATTAATACTTGTTTGAGAAGATCACTAATTTAACAGGGCAGGATTAATTTAACTGGTCATTTTGTTCTAAAAAAATGTTCTGAATGCATTGCTGCTTCTTCAATGCATTTGTTTAATTAGATGGCACTTATTCTTGGAAATGATTAAATAATGATTGAAAAATAAAATGAATTTACATACGACGATTACTAAATTAGCAACAGAGGAATAAAATAAATATAAAAACATAGCAAGCAATATTCTGACTTAACTACTAGATATACCATCATATTCACTTAAATTTCCTCATACATACCTCAACCTCCCTCAGCTGGTCAGCGGGCTCCTGTCTCGCTGACACATCATCTAGTTTGTCAGCGATTGTATGTAACGCGTTACGTAACCGTTCGAGCCCGGCGTCGAATTCGCGAGATGTGTCTGCGGCTGCTCCTAGACTTTCTGCACGTTGTTCTAACCTAGAATTTATAACCTATTCAGTCCTAGAAGTTCTAACCTATTCAGATTTTAGTTATGCTCTAATCTGATTAATATTTGGGTTTTAATAACTGCTTGGCTTGACCGCCTCCTCGGTACAGTGGTTGACGCGTGAGCGTAACACCGAGGGGTCCTGGGTTCGATTCCCGGTGGAGACGAAGAAAAAACATGTCTCGGTCTGGTAGGACACAGAAGGCTGATCACCTACTTGTCCCTAAAGAAAATCGATCAGTGAAACAGATGTATAATGCATCTGCCCCTTACCCCACTAGGGGATATGGGACTTCACTTTAATAACTGCTAAAACATTTTTGGTAGAATCTTATGAACATGCTAATGTTATTTCAAATGTTATAACTAACATTTTCATTTACAAGGATTCAATGAAAGTGGAAATTCAAAAATGCATTATTATCACTGCTTTAGTTTTAGTTACTTCCTTGCTACTAAATAAATATATCTCTATCCTTAGACCTAAAGGTATATTTGCCCTTAAACTCTACACCCAATCCAACCAAATTAATTCCCTAAACTTGTAAACAGTCAACTCACTTATTCAACAGGTCATTCCACCTATCCTGCAGGTCCTGGACCTTCTGGGCCAGTTTCCTGACATCAGGGTCATCGTGGGGCAACTTCTGTAACGCAGAACTGGCGACATCTTGTAAATGAGAAAGCTGCGGTTGCTGACCGCGGAATTCTTCGCGGAGTACTTGCACCTGGGAATAAAAATATAATTAATAAATAAATGAGAAAGTTGTAAAATAGAATCCTGCATAAAAAAGAAAAGAGGATAATAATTGTCAGGAGGATCAGAAAATGCTATCCTTTTTAACACAAGGATCGGTAACACTACAATAATGTCATAACTCATAAGCATCATTTTTAGTTTTTTTTTTTATTATATTAAGTATGAAAATATAATTTATGTCATAAACAATACTTTCTTTGAAAATACTTGTTCGCAAAGTGCTAGTTTAGGTTCGATTTCTATTTCAATAGGGTAATGTAGAAGAATTGGACGTAATGATAAATGACAAAAAAATATAACTGTGTTCTTTTAAATTTTTCTAAAAAAAATCTCACCTGCTGCACTTGCGTTTGCACCATCCTCGAATCCGAGGAAATCGGTCCGAGTGCACCCATCATTCGCTCTTTAGCACTGAGCCATAGGGATAAACTGCTGTGTGTGTCCAGTAGTTCCTTCATTTCTTCCATAAGTTGGATCCTGGAATTTATTTTATGTTATTAATTTGTTCTTGATGATTTTTTTATTCAGGAAGGTGATACGTAACTTATTGTGACGGTATATTAACGAAAGTATATAATAACATCAAAAATAAGAAGCACAGTAAGTATATTTCATCTACTGATTTTAAAAATCGTGGTCAATTGCTGTAAAGGATTAGGTCAATTTAGTTTGATCAAGTCAGCTCAATAGGTATATAGGTAGTATATTATACGTATAATATAAAAAAAAATCTTGAACATACATTTCAGTTACAATAATGTCATATTTCGTGATCAATTTTTTGCTATGATACTCATTTTTCTCTCCCAGTCATTACTGTCTTATTTGATTATTTTGCTATACTAATTAAAACCAATATAAAAGCACTTTAACTACAAAAGTACGTATTTCCATCTTAGTTATACACTTACTTCTCCTTAAAAGCATCATGCAGCGCCTTCCATCGTGACGCGACATCGGTCACTTCGTCCTGAAGCCGGTCAGCGCCTTGCACACTTTGCTTGCGTTTTAGTAATTCACGCACCTGATTGAGTTTAAAAGTAAATTAGAAGAGAAATATAATACATAAGATTCAAGATACACTACACATTTTGGAAATTAAACTTCTTTAGGCGCGTTGAGAGTAAAATTTCAATGCGTCATGGCAATACCATCACGTCATGAAGTAAGGCGACGATTTTGGTATCTTTGAATCTTGTCAAAGAAGTTTCACTTCTGACAAGTGTGCTCGGCACACACGCTCTTTTTATGGAAACCTAATCTTCGTTACTTGCAAATTGAACAAATACATATATTTGGTCTAAAGAAACAATTTTACATGTTTTTTTTACAGTTTTTTTTTTCGTTTAAATTTAAAAGCTGATATTTTCTTACAATACATTTTGAATTTATATAAAACTCACATAATACCTATATAAATAAATCTACTAGTTTAACATTTAGTTCAATATATTTTACCTGGGTCTTAGTAGAGTCAAGAATGCTCTGTTTCTCATACATCTCTTCGAGAACGGCGCGTGATTGTTTGATAATTTTATCCGCTTCCTCCTTTGTACTGGGCACTGATTCTTTAGGCAATTGCCTTTGCACCTGATGATAAAAAATATAATTTAATATTAGTAGTTTTCATTTTTGTTTCATTAATTATGTATATCGTTACTACTACAATAATATTTTCTTCATAGGATCTGCTATAATCACAAAGTTAATAATAATATTAGCATATTATATAATATTGATATCCTCTTTCATTTTACTCATTTCAATTGTACATAATATTCGATCACATTATTAATTAATAAAACATTTACGACAACTACAACCTATTTATCCAATAAATTTTACAACTCAGTCATTAACATAGCTAACAAACAGTAACGGACCAAAAGCGGTACCTTGTAATACCCCACATAGGTTTAGATAAAAATTTATATAGAATTTTTACAATTCGCTTATTATAACTTAATGTATGTCTGTTTTTAATGCATAATTGCTTTTTTATCCTAAATAAATATACAATACCTTATCTAAGAAGTTGTTCAAAGTCCTGAAGCTATCTAGATGCTTCTTAACTTCCTCTCTCATAGCGTCGAGTTCATTCTGTCTGTCTGACAGTTTAGCTCCGATCAACTCGTAGCGGTTGTTTATTTCTGATATTTGTTGTTGTACAGGCGACAAATCTAGGAGAAAATGAATTATTGTAGTATAAAAACTTGTTAATATTAAAAATGTGAAAATAGAATGGACGTGAAGATGTTAATAGTTAACCATAAAGTTATAAGAACGGATTGTAAAGAAATTTGGTAAACATATAAATTTAATATTGTATAATTAATTTTCACGCTAGTTGCGAGCGAAGTAGGTAAAGTAATCACATAATCATTGTTTATTGCTATACTGTAAAATATAAGTGCTAAACATTCGAATGCGAAGTTTTAAAGAAGCAACAATATAACAAAATTATTAAGAAATCTCCACACAATTTCGACCATAACCACAAAAAATACCCAAATTGACATACCTTCAAGATGGAACCCATCTTGGCTTGACCGTCTGGATGAGAACCCGCTAGACGCAGAGTGAGCTGACGCGGGACTCACCACTCCACCCTTGCCCGGGGACGGGGATCGGGTGTCCAGGGTGCGGCCTGGGGAGAGAAAATAAGTTAAAAACTAAATTTTAGACGCCATATTGAATTGTTTTACTTAATTTTGAACGTCACGTTGCATACTGATGATGTATTGCGTCGAAGCAATTTGTTTTTTACCCAGTGTAAAATAATTTAGTTAATATTAAAAGTAATCAATTCATCATAATCATCATCAGAAATAATATGTATCGTTATATATGCGTGTGTATATGTACTGGTGTACATACATGTGTGGGTATATGCGTGCTTGCATACATGTTTGCATTCATATACGCACGATATGTTTTGACTTTTGACGAACATATGACAAATATCGGTAATTTTAATTTGAACATGATATATACCAAATTTGCATTTGGCCTTTGTATTTTTTATCTCTTTCACTATGCGTGTATTGACTGTCACTTTTATGAATAAATGATATATAGACAGCAGGACACCTGGAATAATAGGCAAAAGTTATATACTAACTAGGTGTATGCCGCTTAGTAGGGCTGTAGACATGTCTCCTACGCGGAGATTCTGCTCTTTCACCACGAGACAATGCCTCGTAGACTGCGCCTGCTTCGTTCAACTGAGAAAGAAAATATATTATTAGTTACTTGTTTATATCAAGAATAATAAAAACAATTACTTGTGAACATTTGTCAATCAAATACTGGTTTAAGACGGAGTTTCAAATACACATTCGCGCGTGAAAATAAATCAACCAAATACTGTTTTAAGAGACGGATCTTTTCAGAGAAAACAAAGGAAAATCTTATTCATTTTATAGTTTGGTAAAATTAGTATGTATGTATTGAAATTGTAAAGAAAAAAACTTCATTGATACCAACTTTATTAGAAAATCCATTCAAGTTCAGTAAAAATGCCTTAAAGTTATTTAAGATAGTGAATAATTATTGAAAAATACAGTCTTGTACTAATTTTTACAACACTTTCAATGCAAACAATATACTTGAAATACTACTTTTTACAACTACCCTCATTTAAAACGTTTCCATACAAATATCCCATATCTTATTAATTACCTTATCAACAGTAATAGAGAAGTCCCTATAGTCCTTAGCGATTGGTCGTATTTCGTCCATTTGCTGTTTGATCACGTCCAAGTCGACCGCGACCGGTCGTAGGTGGGCCACGCGGCTCTCCATGCTTTGGACCCATTCTAGGACCTGTATTGTGAAGATTTCTCGTTTAAAATATGTAGGGTAAATAACTAAACATAAATGACGAATTTTTTATACTTTTAAGAATTAAAATTGGCTCTGAAATTTAATATTGATTAAAAAAAGAGCGTGTGCGCCGAGCACACGTGTCAGAAGTGAAACTTCTTTGGCAAGATCCAAGATCATCGTACTCCATGACGTGACGGTATTACCATTTCGCGACCTTGAAATATTTCTTTCAGCATGGCTTAAGAAGTTTCACTTAAAAATTAATAATAAAAATCGGTCTAGCATCTCATATTTTCATTCATAATCAGATGTGAAATTATTTGTTATCAAAAAAAATAAACCAGATCATCATTTATTAAGAACAATATTAGTAACTTGTTTGACAAAATTCTATTTCAATGGTATAATAGCCATCAGAATATTGGCATTAATGTGTTTAGGCTTAAATAACCACCAGAAACATAACCAAATATGTAAATAGAAATATCTTATAGTTGAAATGGACAGGAAAATAACTTTAAATAAAAAAAAAAAACATACCTGTGAGCGCAGAGTTTCGTATTGGTTCAATTGATCGCTCTTTTGCTTGGACAGTTTTTGTTTCTCTTCCAAACTTGTGTTGAAGTCGCGCCATTGGTTCTCTATGGCCTGTAGAAATACATTATATTAATGATACTAAATTATAATTTAGTATTAAATGATCTAAGACACAAAAAGGTATAATATTTTTAACTTGAGATTTTATTAAAAAAACTATTGAGATGTAAAAAGTTTTGATGGTCGTTAAAATAACACTTTAACACCAAAAAAAAAAAAGGCGAAATAATCATATATATTATGAAGGGTTGTGTCCATATTTAAATGCACGTAAATTTTTAACACGTTATATCCATCTCACAAATACTTCTTTTTAATTAATTATATTCAAATTATTCATTCTAAGCACTCATGACTAGCAAGAAATAAACAACAAACCTATACACCACAAAAACACCTAATTTCCCATACATTTAAACAATTTTTAAATCTTACCTTCAACTTGTCTCTAACTACGTGCGTGTCTGTGACATCCTTCTTGGCGACCAACTGTCGACCCGCGCGAAGGCATTCCTCTACTAGCGGCATGTTCTTGTCTCTGTTAAATTATATATTATAATTATTGGAGAATATTGCTTTTAAACTTCCTGTCTGGCTTAATTAATATAAATTAAACATGCTATATTCCTTATATGACTGTATACAAAATATTCAAAATAAATTTCCGGCCGAATTTATCAACCTGTTAAAAATGTGTAAGTACCTATTTTATTAGTTTTTTTGCTGGAAAAAAAATCAAATATGTTTTGGGTGACGTGAATTATAAAAAAAATGTAGGTAATAACAAAATTATTTGTTAACGTCGATTTCAATGTCAAACGGATATACTTACGGCTACAAAACCTTTTCTTTAAACTACTCGAAATGCGGGTACTACAAAAAATTCAATCAATATAATCACCTAGCGTGCGCCAAATCGCTCAGTCGTGCAGCGAGCTCCGCCTGCGACAGACGCGCTAATTCCCTTCCATCTGACATTTCAACCAACTGCGCATGGGCAGTATCAAGTTTAGCCGCTTGGTTGGTCCATTGGGTCAATTCTGACATCACCTCGTCTAAGAACTGACCGCGGTGGGTCACGCGTTCGACGAGTTTCTCGTATCTGTAAGGTAATTTACAAAAATAAGTATTAATAATAATTTATCGCAATTTAAGTCATAATATGAATCCGGGGCATATTTGCTATCTGTGACATTTTCTAGCCAATATAAATACAATGGTCCTAGGGAAAAAATAATTAGTGACATGAAATTGCTTTCACGAAAGGTACACACGTTACATTTTATCAACAACTAAATCTTGTATATTTGTCACGTATTATCACATATTGATCACACGTGTCAGAAGTGAAAACATCTTTATACTTGTTGAAAGTAAAATATCAAGGTCCCCTTATGACAATACCGTCACGTGACGTACACGGCGACGATTTTGCTATCTTTGAATCTTGCCAAAGAAGTTTCACTTCCGACGCGTGTTCTGCACAAACTATCTTTTTAAATTTCTACTATCTTTTAAACCTGGTGTTCTCACCTAGTATACCTTTTTTTTATTTTCTACTCTATCTTTTGACGTGATAACGTTTTTAAAATCGTTTTAGTCGGGTGACATGTTCAGAAACTTGTGTCACACCAAAACCTCACGAGCGCGATCGCAGGTATAACGAGAGAGACGGACCGATCTCCCGTCTCATCTCGAGCGCTGCCACCAATAAGACGTTATCACGTAAACATCTCGATCGTAAACCTACTTTACAAACAACCAATTTTTTAACCTGGTTTTAAACTCACCTAGTGTACAAGTCCTGAGCGCGTTGCTCCAGCTTGTTAGCTATTCTAGCGTTAGAAGGAGTTCTAGCAGCTTCTCTAGCTGCAGCCGGTAATTGTGCTAAAGCAGCTCGTCTAGCTTCTACTTCCCCTTGCACCATGCGATGTTCCCGGATTTGTTCGTCTAAACGCTCGCGAATTAGAGACGCGGGTTTTGATTGATGAGTCCTGGAAATTTGAGCATTTATTGTAAAACGCATAAATATTATTATTTGATTTAGGTATATGTACTGAATTATCTATGTTATGTATTTTTATGTCTGTAATTTTTTTTTATCTTTTCGATGCGCCTTCGCTTTTTACCAGTCTTACATGTCCTTTATTTTTATGGTTGCCTGGAAGAGATTGCTTTTAAGCAATAAGGCCGCCTATTGTACACTTTCCAATTTAAGTGTTCATTTCTTTTTGATTCCTGACAAATGTACAATGAAGTATAATAAATAAAATAAATAAATATTTTGTCACAGTGTCCGTTTTGAACATACACGTACGGGCAAATCTAACAATGCAAAATGCAATGTAAGTTATAAAATATCTTTCTTATTATGTATTTTATACAAGATACCCTTTTTTTCTATTCTTCCATCCCCTCCAAGAAGCACACCTCAATTGACAATTCAAAATTTTTAGCTACTTGCTTTTTTTAAATTAAAACTAAATAAAAAATAAAAGCACCTGTATTTTTTGCTTTTTGCAAAATATCGAGATTTTCATTCATCTTTTTAAGTAAAAAATGTCGACACTCATACGGTAGGCTATATTTTAATCCGTAATTAAGATGATTTAGATTTCTCCAAAAAAAATCTACTCACTTGTAATTATTCTCCGCTTGCGCCAACCAATTGGCCTGGGTTTCAGCTGCATCTTGCAGCCCCTGGCAGTGTAATAACGCAGCTTCCAACTCCCCACACTTGCCCGCTATCGCTTCACTGATCTCCCCGTAGCGTTCCTGTAACTCGATGATGGGCACTTCTAGTTGACGTATTTCTGATGGTGTCAGGTTGCCTTCTAGCGATTTTACTAGCTGGTCGCAGGCCTGGAAAGAGATTTTGGGACGTTTTGTAAAAGAAGGTGTTTTAGGACGTAGAGTAAATTTACTATAGGCAGGAATTTTTATTCATAACTATCACATGCCATTACAAGTCATAATGCAATGGAAATAATTTTAAATATTTATCATAGTAGAAATCTGAAAAGTACTTTCTTATCTTTACGAATGCATTACATATTCGAGCGTAGAAAAATATTTTTCTTAAATGTATCAATGAGCATTTATATTTATATTTCTCAGTATATAACGTGGATTAAGATCAATATATTCAAAAAAAGTATTTTGTTGCTATATGTGTATATTTGTGAGCCCCTACAACTTTTCTATTATTATAATTTCAACATAATTATGTGTGTGTAATGTTATTACAATTCCAACTTACATCTTTAGCGTTATCAACGAGTCTGCCCTGCGACAGTATCTCGCTGTGCAATGTCTTCGCTCTAGACAGTTGTGTTTCAACTGAGCGCGGGTCTCCAGCCACCGCTTCGGATAGTACTGTGCGGATTTGCGGCTCCAACTGTTA
>CAJQZM010038055.1:19199-63203 GCA_907164665.1 Colias nastes | reverse complement strand
ATTTCGACATTTGCAATCAGTAAGAGCATAGTAATGGTATCAACATCTTCAGTTTTATTAATAACTTTGTATTAGAGTTAAATGTTAAGAGCATAAAAAAGAAAAGAAATACCTCAGGAGATATCTGAAACTCAAGTTCTTTGTAAAGTAACGTAAGATAGTAAATGTACATTTAGATGAGATTTTTAACGATAACATTGTACTTAATTCAAATAGAGGTCTTATTTCATTTGTTTTATCATAATATCAAACATAAAAAATAAACACAACAGAAAATGCGACAACAAATGAAATAAGTTCTCATCGAGACGTTTATTTAAAAGACGATAATGAATTTATAAATACTACCTTTGTATTTGTGTTCGGAGAAAATGTTTTACCATTTGATATTGTGAATGTTTGCACCGCGAGATTCCGCCTTATAACCGACATCAATATAACTTAGCGTCATTCATGCATTCCGAAATTTATTGTGAATTAACATACGTTTCACGGAATGAGTACATCGGAACGTAAAGTCATAACGCTAATCGATTTATATAATAACAACCCAGCTGTCATACATCGCTGGTTTCCAAATGATAAAGCGAACATAGGAAAGCGAAAGATCGATGACACAGGTCAGGACATTGGGTCCTTTCGATCTCTCTTAAACATTCTTAGCACAAAGTGATTATGGATGTTAGGTATTTTGCGAAACGGTGATGGTTCTTTAAATCGTCGTTAATATGATCCCTCAAAGGCAAGCATTCACGATTTAGCTCAAAAGGGCTCTTTAGCATCGCAGGCAACGGCTGGAAATAAAAAACAACATACATCGAGCCTTATTACAAATGTGAAAGCACATTTTTCCTTTGCAATTGAACGTTTCCAATACAACTATGGCCCTGCATTATGAAAACCTTCATATACCATCAAAAGTTTAACACATGAATTTCAACAATAATATTTTAATAATTTATTTGGGTATATCAAGGTCCCAGACAAAAAATTAACTATGTGGAAAACTGTCAATTGTAAAGCATACTAACCTAAACTTAAGCATCTAAAGACGAACACAAGTCAGGTTAAAGATAATCAAAAAGTTTCACAATCACTAAGAGAAAGCGAACATTGTGAAATAATAATCAAATATTGCAAAAAAAAAATAATTACATATCACAAGTCAAATTAATCAGTGAAAATAAACATTCTCTATGCTATAATAACAATGTGTACGTGCTTGAATACGAATTATTCAAACTCTAAAAGACGTTTGGATGACTTATGTTTTAATGGTAATGGTTGATATTTTGTCATAAACATATAATGTGTCCACCGATATAATATGTTTTGTGGGTGTCGTGCCATGCTATACTTAAGCCACACGCTTAAACAAGATAGTTCACCATTTAAAAGTGGAAAAGGAAAATCAAAGCAACACCATTGCTTTATAAAAGCACAACAATTTTAAATAAAGAAATAAACTTACCCTCGTTTCTGCTGGCAGTAAGTAACCCTTCTTAAACGCTTTGACTAAATCGAGACTGATTCCTTTCTTCGGATCTATGGTTAGTTTTCCTTCGACTGGATTGATAAGCTGTTGTTCGATCGCTTGTACCAATGGCAATATTTTCCCTGTCTCTGGTTCTTTCACGACTGTACTAGATGGATCAACAATTCCCTGTTGAATTGCTTCGCCTAGCGTCAATCTCTTTCGATCAATAACGCTTGTTGTGATAAACGGATCATTAAGAGCTCCAGTTGTTGGATTATAAATTCCAAAATTGATTGTTTCAATGAGACTGAAGCTCTTCTTAGGCGTCATAAGGAGACCTGATTCGATAGCCGCGCCTAACGTGTTTAGTTTTGATGTTTCTGTGTCTAGGATATTGCCTTTCTCAGCATCCATAAGCCCTTTACGGAACGCTTCGGGAAGCTTAACTAACCTCTTTTTTAGATTATCTTTTATGAGCGCAGTATCTGGATCTATATATCCCATAATCGCGGCATCTTTAATCGTTAGTACTTCGTTGGATTCGGGGTCAGTGAACCGGGCGTTACTGATATTAAGATGACCCTCCTCAATCGCTTGCTCAAACGTTAGTGGTTGTCTGACGTAAACTATCAAACTATTTTCAAAAGTGAAACAAAGTGTTTTTGACCTTTGTGTATCAAACATACCTTTAACATTTTTATCGATAATACCTTCAGCGATACCTAATTTAAGCGGAATGTATTTATTTTTGTGTGGGTCTTTGATTAATGCAGTTTCTGGGTCTATAAATTCATATTTTATTGCTTCGTCTAAAGTAAATTCACGTAGTAATGGCTCCTTAGAAGAAGAAGAGTCTGAAACGTACCGTTTTGAAACAGTTTGACCTGTGAGCGGTTGTACAACAGTAACAAGGAGACCTTTATCAAATGCAATATCGAGACTGTAAGTTTTCTTTGCTTTAGTATCAAGTACTCTTGCTTTATTTATATCAACATCGCCATGCTGAATAGCTACTGGTAATGGTTTGAATTTGCCTGTAGAACTGTCTTTTACAACAGTTAATTCAGGATTCAGAAGCCTGATGTCAATGGCTTTTTTGATATCAACAAATTCATTATTGCTAGGATCTACTATTTTACCATTATCCGCCCTGAAAAGACCATTCTTAATTATTTCCTCTAAACTAAGATCTCTCTTTGAAGTAACAATTAAGCCCCGATGTTTAGCATCTAATAGATTTATTTGACTACCATTAGGCAAAATATAAACACTGTGATTTTCATCGATGATACCCGTTTGTATTGCTTCGGGTAGTTTAATATATTTGCTAGTGGGAATATGTTTAATAAGAGATGTTTCAGGGTTAATTAACTCTTCGTTAATTGCACCTACAAGCGGTATTTTTCTCTCAGATACGGGATGTATAAATACCATTTCCGTTATATCATACATATTCATAGCTAACGCATCATAAAGAGAGAACCCTCCGCTTTCTATGTCAACAATAAGACCTAAGCTCATTGCTTCAGACAAAGGTATTTGAATGTCAGAACTTGGTTCTTTAAACTTACCGCTTCTACGATCAATTATGTCACTACGGCAGCACTCCGCTAAAGTTAAAGGTTTCTCAGATTTTTTATCGAAGTAGCAAAGATATTTAGGACTTATTATAGATCGCCTGATAGATTCGTGCAGTGTAATTTTGCGATTTGTAATGGGATCAATAATTTTACCAGTGTTATCATCATAAATTCCCTGGTGTAGTGCTCTTTGTAAACTTATAGGAGCTTTTCCATCGACTAATAAACCTATTTCGAACGCTTTACGCAAGCTAATTTCCTCGTTATCGTTATTAATATTTTTAATTTTACCTGTATTATCATCTATAACCCCAGTTTCAATAGATTCAGCAATACTGATTTTATCCCACTTACCAAGTCTATTATCTTGTATATGAACAGATTGCGGGTCAATGAGATTCATTTTAATAGCTTCCGAAAGGGTGTATTTCTTACCAGATTGTGGGTCCATAAAGAGACCTGTGATTTCATTGTAAATACCTTTCTCGAGCGCCTCAATAAGTGATAATGGTCGTCGCACCTCTACTAAAATACCTCTCTCAAATGCTTCTCTAAAATCTACTCTTTCTTCACCTAACAGAATAGTCCCTGTTCTACCATCTACAATACCTTTATCAACGGCAAATTCAAACGGTATAACTTTCCCACCTACGTGTACTAAAGTAGACTGAGGATCTATCATTCTCTTCCTTATAGCTCTATCAGTTTGAATCTTATCTTTGCTTTGTGGGTGTGAAAACTTGCCAGTTTTAGGATCATAGAAACCTTTAAATACGGCTTCAGGTAAACTAAGTTTGCGTTTCGCTGGAACAATCAGACCACGTTCCGATGCGTCTGTTAAAGATATCTTATCTCCTTGAACCGGATCCATTACTTTACCTTCTTTAGAATCTATTATTCCTACCTTGATTGCATCACTGAGAGTTATTATTTCCCCAGTTACAGAGTTCCTAACAGTAAGCGCCTCAGGATTTATATTACCAATTTTAATTGCATCCTCAAGAGTCATTGTTGCATTATTTATTGTTAGGAGACCAGTTTCTGGGTCATAAAAACCTTGTACTAACCCTTCCTGTAATGTCCAGGGCTTTTGGTCTTTAAACAAGTACCCTTTTTCAGAAGCATCTTTGAAATTTAAGTGAGGCGAAGTGATAACGCCTTGTTCTAAATCTACAAGACCTGACTTGACTGCTTCATCAAAACTAATAACTGCATCAATATTGTCGTCTTTTATTCTAACGTTAGACGGATCTACAAGCTTATTTTCGATTGCTTTATTTAATGTTATAATTTCACCGGTTCTAGGGTCAAGAACTTTACACGTGTCCGGAGAATAGTAACCTAATTCGATTATATCAAACAAAGAATATGTTATAGACTTTGTTGCTACGAGACCCTTTTTCAGTGCTTCGTCTAATGGAATGTCTTTACCAGTCTTTTTGTCTGTAATTTTACCTGTTTCTGGGTTCAATAATTTAGTTTCAAGCGCTTCTGATAGTGGAATATATTTTTCTAGCGACGTATCCTTGATTTCAGAAATAGTAGGATGAATAATATTCTTATTGACTGCATCACCAACTGTCACTAATTGTTGGGTAGTAGTATCTTTAATTTTTCCTGTTGATGGTTCATACATATCTTTTTCAATTGCAGCTTTTATGGAAATAGGTCTTCGTGTAAAGGTAAGTATACCTTGTTGAATGGCAACTGTGATTTCAATTATTTCTTGCGTTTCAATTATGATAATGACTCCATTGTTTATTTCTATTATTCCACGTTCCAAAGCATCTGATAAAGTTAGAGTTTCATTAGAACCTGGAACTAGTATATGTAATGTGTCTTGATCAATAATACCTTTCTGAATAGCTTCTGAAATAGGAATCAATTCACCACTATTTGCATCTTGAATTTCCCCGGTTTTGGCATTATAGAGGCCTTGTTCTAAAGCAGATTCAATTGTGAATTGTTCTGTGATAGTAACATCTTCGGGTTTTTCCACTATCCAACCTATTTGTACACATTCCAAAAATGAGACACGTTTTCCTGTTTTTGGATTTACCATATGGCCAGTTGATTTGTCAATAATGGGCCTTGAAATCGCTTCATCAAACGGAATGAACGTGTCTGATTTAGAACTTAGGTCCTTTACTAAAATTGCATTGGGATCAAATACTTGCAATCCATATACTAGTTCTTCGAATGTAATTTTGGCTCCTGTCTCGGGATTCAAAAATATTTGCTTTTCGATATCATATATACCCATTTCTGAAAGTTCTTCGGGAGTAAGCTTTGTTGAAATAGATAGTCGTGTTTTTGGTTTAGACATACGAACGATAACGCAATTTTTAGAAACAACATCAACGGGAGTGAATCTACTAATTTGCTCTTGGTCTAAAGAATCTTGAACAGTCAGCGGTAACTCAGTACCATTTAATATAATTCTACAAATTTTCGGTTCTATTTTACCTTGTGCAATAGCGTCAATTAATGGTATATTCTCGAAAAGAATTTGAACCGGTTCCTGCTTTTCTTTCGTAACATTGTTTTCTGTTATTTCTTCTATTACTCGTAATGGTTGTTTTTCCGCCTCTATAAGCATAGCTGATACAGCTTTGGCATCGCTTGCTTGCTGGCCATTTAACTCCATCTTTGGTTTTTGAACTTTAAGTAAATCACTTTCATTAGTTTCAGATATTGGTGATTTTGAAATGTCAATAGTTGGTAGAGAAGCTAATTTATTTTGAGGTTGTTTAACGACCGACGAGCTTTGTGTTTGTTTCTTGTCATCGTTGATTGCATCTTTAACAATACTTATTGCTTTCGATGCTGCTAGAATGGGAGCACCAACTATAGCAACCAAACCAAGTTTAGCAGCATCAGCAAATGTCATGCTGTTTCCACTTTTGTCTTTTATTTCTCCAGTATCTTTATTCAGTACACCTTTTCTTACTGCGTCGTCTAAACTTATTTGTTTTTGACTTGTAGGATCTATAATTGTAATTTTCTCCGATGAGATTATGCCCTCATTAATTGCTGATAGTACATCGATCACTTTACCGGACTCAACGGTAACAATTTTATTTTCCGTTGCATCAAAAATAACACCAGGCGCTACTTCCACTTCTTTAACACTATCTTGCGTTGTAATTGGAAGTTTATTTTGATTTATTAATTCTTTGCTATTTACTGTTTTCTCAATAATAGTCTCCCCATGAGGTCCTGTTTCTTTTGCAATGGTTTCCTTTTTAGTGCCATCGCCTTGTGAATCGATGGGTTTTTCTCCTGGAAAAGATTTAGCCGTCTCTCCTGGTGTCGCTTTTTGGAATGAATCAGATTCAACTAATTTATCTTTAATGTTTTGCTTTTCACTAGGCTGAGCACCAAGCTGTTTATCTTTATCGGATGGTATTGTTTCTGATGCAGTTGTGGTAATAGTATGTTCAATGACGTCTTCTGATGTTACACGCTTATTTATTGGTGTTGTTACTTTTTGATTCGAAGTTTCCTCCGTTTCCAATACCGGAGTTTTTTCTGATTGATTTGTTGGTACTGTGGCAATTTTATTTTGCTTTTTGTCGTCATTTAAATGATGTTTTTCGTCTGTTTTCGGAACGGGACTGGATGACTGACCTAAAGCACTTTCTTGTTCTTTCATAATGAATTTCGAAGTTTCGTTTTCTAATTGCTTAATTTGTTTAGGTTCTGGTTTATTATCTTTATGTAATATATTTTCGGATGAAGGAGTCATCCTATCTGTTTCATCCAAAGGTTCATGTGCGGGTAAACGCTTATTTTTCGAGTCAGATTTAGCTTCAATTTGCGGTGTTAATTCTTTATCACCTCTTTTCTTAACTGTGGTGGTTTCATCGTCATTTGATTTCTTAATAGTTTCTATCTCCTTAAGATTAGAAATAAAAGGTTTAGGTTTAATGTCGTGTTCTTTCTTGGTTGTTGAGACGTCTGGAACAGTGATTTCATTTTGCTTAGGTTTCATTATCTTATTAGATATAGCTTTTGCACCTTCTACGACTGCCATGCCTGCTAATACTGGTGCGCCTACAATAGCAATTAAGCCCATTTTAGCTGCCTTTTTAATATCAACGGATTTACCTGTTTCAGGTTCCCTAAATTTACCAGTTTTACAATCAATTAATCCTGTATATACAGCTTCTTGTACGGTAACTGGTCTACCAGCGTTAATATCGTAAATTACAGAATCAGGATTAACGATTTTCTTTTCTAATGCCTCTTTTAATGTTAATACGTTATTTGGCGACGTTGGATCTCTGAATTTCTGTGACTTTTCGTCAAAAAGTAGATCAAACGCTTCATTCAAATCTAACATTTCCATCTCTTTTTTTGGTGTTTTCTTATCTGCTTCTTGTGGAACATCAGTATTTAATAATCCACTATTCACTGCTTCTGTTATTGAATAAATTTCACCAGTATTAGGATGTGTAAAGGTACCTTTTTCAATATTGATGTAGCCTAGATCAACAGCTTCACCAAAGTTAAAAGTCGTGTCACTGGTAATAAAATGTTCTTTATTAGTTTGTTCATCGCGAACGATTCCTCTACGACGAGCTTCATCCATAGTGAAAATTTCACCCGTTTTGATATTTTGTACTTCATTTGCACTAACTAAAACATAATCTGCTAAAAGTTCTACCATTTTTGTTGTTACGGTGTGTTCCGATGAAAAAGTTTCTGTGATTGTCGTTATTACATCACTAACGTCTGTGTTTGGTTTCACGACGAGTAATCCTTGTTCCAAAGCTTTATCAATAGGCATACGCTCCTTTGTTTTTGGATCAGTAAAGGTGCTATTATTAAAATCTATTAAGCCATCTTTTATTGCATCGTCAATTTTAGTTGCCGATGAATCATGAGGATATGGAATAGCCATAATCAAATTTCTATCGACCGCTTTGCTTACCGGTATACTTTCATTTTTAAGTGGATGCTTGAATATTCCTGTTTTATGATCTAACACATTTTGTTTTATTGCAACTGGAAGGGTCATAGCAGCTGGAGGAATGTCCGAAATAATCTTTGATTCGGGGAAAACTTGCATGTTTACTGCAGATAATAAATCTATAGGGCCTTCGCTTGTTTTGACAACGTTTCTTTCGTGATCAATAATATTTCTGTCAATAGCTTCACAGATTGTTATCGAATTATTTGGACCGATTGAGATACACGACAAGGGATCAATAATATCACAAATAATAGCTTCTCTTAAGCTCAAATGAGCTCCAGTTTCAGGGTGAATAATTTTACCGGTGCTTAGGTCAAGCAAACCTTGTTCTAATACTTCTGGGATTGTTAAGCTTCTAGCCAACGGTAGTAATATTTCATTTTGACCCTCTTCATCCAGCAAACCTCTTTTAATAGCTTCCTTGATATTAATCACATCTCCACGTACAGGATCTCTTATTTTTCCCTGTTTCGCATCAATCAAACCTACTTCGATTGCTTTTCCAAGTGTAATAGGATCTCCATTTTGCTCTTTGAGCATTTTAACACCGTCCAACAATTTTTCTGTTTTTTCATCAATTATTTTTTTATCTTTTGCCTCCGAGGGCAAAATTACGTGTCTTCTTAGTTTTTGTAATACTTTAGGTTTTAATTCACCGGTCATTTTTCCAGTTGAAGATGATGAAACATTATTAATGTATTTCGGTTTATCATTTTGCTGTACTTTAGATATCTCTACAACTTCTTGTTTAATAAGTTTATCTTGACTTAATGTTTTTGCAACGTTATTTCTATCCATCGTTAAACTATTTTGTATAGACTCTACAGTTATAAATCCTTCTGATACTGCTGCTCCCACTGACAAGGGCTTTGATATTCCTTTAGTTGTTATATCAACATTGGTTACGTCTGATGGCGATGTATCCTTAAGTGCAGCCTTGTATTTTTTATATGTGGTTGAGTCAATAATACCTTTTTCATGAGCTTCATCAATTGAAATAGATTCTCCCGTGTTAGGATCAATTACAGTTGATGTTATTACTCTTCTGATCGTGATATTGGATTCAGTTGTAGAGTGGTCCATTGTCATGTTATCATCATCGTTCGGAGTTCTCGCTCGTAAAGATTCTTCATATTTTTTGTAAGTTGCCGGATCAACTAAACCACGCTCATAAGCTACTTCCAACGGTAATTCCTCACCCGTATTCGGGTCTACTACCATAGTATTCTTCACAACTTGAATAACCTTTGACGCTGCAACAAGGGGTGCGCCCAAGACAGCTATCAAACCTATCTTTGTGGCATCTGCTAAACTAATTTTTTGTCCTGATTTATTTCTGTATTCACCAGTATTTTTATCAATAATGCCTTTATTTACTGCTTCATTTAATGAAATGAGCTTCTTTGTTTGTGGATCTGTTACTTTAACTGACTTGCTCGGTACAATACCCTGATTTACAGCTTCAATTATATTTCCAGAAGTACCTGAAGTCGTAGATATAACTAATGCTGTGGAAGGATCATATATTACACCAGGTTCGACTTGAACTGGTTCCAAAGCTGTTTGGTCTTCAGAAATTAAAACACCTCCGGCGTTATCATGAACTTCCGATATTTCCATTTTATCAGGCATACCTACCATAGACGTTATTGTTATAACTTTTTGTGTAGATTTAGATATTGTGGTAAGTTGAACGAAAATTATGTATTGTCTATCAATAGCATCTTTCATTGTCAACGGGCCGCTAGGATGTTTATATTGACCCCTACTATCTAAAATGTGAAGTTCTAAAGCTGCATGCAGAGGAAGCTCTTTCTTAGTTTTAGGATCAATAACATAAGCGGAATCAGAGTTTATTAAATTTAATTTTAAAGCTTCTTGTAAATCAAGAACTCTGTCAGTACCGGGAATAATAAATATGCCATTAACGGGATCGAACAAATTTTGTTGAATGGCGTCTTTAAGAGACCAACCTCCGCGCGGTAGTTCTATTGTATTTTTCTTTATAGTCAATGACGTAACGGAAGGTTCACTAGTGACTGAGGTTGAAGTAACAGTTCTTACTTCTCGTGAGACAGCTTCACGCGGCTGCTTAGTTTCCCTAACATAATCGGGACTTTTAATGGTTTCTGGTCGGTGGTCTTCCTGTAGTTTACTTTCAGGACTAGGTGGTAGTTCTTTTATGAATGATTTTTTAGTTATTTTTAATTCAACTACTTGACCAGGAATTAAATCTTTTCTGTTTACGCGATCAGAAATTCGAGCGACACGGGGATCATTTTGATCAACACCTAACAGACCTTCATCTAAAGCTTGTTGAATTGGGAAAACAGTGCCAGTAGTGGGATCAGTAAACGTTTGCGTGTTTTCATCTATAAGACCCCGTCTTACTGCTTCAGAGAATGTAATAACTGTTTCGGAACTATGTTTTTCACTAGTATTCGTTACGGTGACATACCTTTTAACAGTCTTTGTGACAGTTTGAATTGTAAGAGTAATGTTTAAAAGTGAATTTAACAAAGCGGCACCCTCTGGTGTAATCATATTAATTTCTACTGCTTTATTAAACGGAATAGGTTTTTTAGTGTTCACATCGAGTAAGTAACCCGATTTCGGGTCGAGAATTCCTTTAAAAACGGCATCAAGTACAGATAGCTCCTTTTCATTTTCGAATACACCTATCTTTCTACTAAACATTTCTAATACTTCTGGTCTTATAGTGGATACTTTTGTACAATCTTCTAAGAATACAAAATCACCGCTTTCCGATTTTAAAAACGTTTCTCCATTAGCGTATTTAAGATTACCTTTACTATGCGCTACATTAAACGAAACAAACTCTCCAGTTTTAGGATCTCTAAAACCGTCTATATCGAATATAGATTTTTGCGATACTGATGTTATAAGACCGCGATCTACTGCTTCAGGTATGGTACAGATTTCACCGGTTAAATTGTCACGGAATTTATTATCAGGTAAAATTATTTTAGCCGCTAGTGCTTCTGACAGTGTAAGAAGTTGGGCTGATTGCGTGTCAGTAACACATTTAATAGTATCACTATCAAGGACGCCGGTAGAAATGGCTTCCAAAATTGTGAGGTGTGACCTATTTGAAGAAGATATTATCCTACCATCATTTGTCATTAAATTTTTATCACAAACATCTTTCAACGTCATCGGCTTGCAAATAAATCGTTTATTAGCAGCCTCTTTGAAAGACATTTTTTCCTTAGTCATGTTATGAATGTACTTCGAATGTTTTGTATTTATTATATTTTTTTCTATCGCTTCAGCAAGCGTTATTTTTGTGTCATTTTTAGGGTCTACTACTTCCCTAATATTTGGATTGATCAGTTCATTTTTAATAGCTACATCTAATTGGAATCTATCACCCGAGTTCCTATCCAAAATCCAACCATTATTGTCTACAAGATCGTGGCTAATTGCGTCAGATAGAGATAAAGCGCTCGATTTTATTTTGATAATCTCATTGTATATGAGGTAGCCCCGCTGATAGGCTTCAGCAATAGTAATGTAAGTTCCGTTGGGCAATCTGTATAGACCCCTTTGTAAATCGACCTGACCGCGGTTCACCGCATCCGATATACTCATTCCTTGTCCGGGTTCAGATTCAACAGTCACCTTAATTCGTTTCTCCGCTGGGTCTGATAGACCTTGTTCTGCATCGTACAGCTCTCTTTGAATTGCTTCTAACAGCGTGACTTCATTTCCATCTTCCGTCATGCCGCAAGGTCCTGTTAGTCTTGCAGCTAATTTAGGATCGATGAGGCCTTCTTTGGCCGCTTGTTCTATTGTTATTGTCTGTCTTGTGTCAGGGGAAGACAACAACCTTCCTGTTCGCACATCTAATATTCTCATACTTATAGCCTGACCAACGGTCAAGATTTCCCTAGTTTCAGGATGGACGATACCCCTGGATTCTATAATGTTTGGTCCTTCGTACATTTTGTGTACTCGTTTAAGATTTCTAATATCGGGTCTGTCGTCATCACCTATAACTGTTTTTGTTGTGTAATTGGGGGAATTTAATTTGCCATTGGTCATTGTTTTAATTGACGTGTGACCGTCTAGCTCTGTCGTGTGCGATGTCCTGACAAATCTGTGAGAGGAGAAAAAAGTTGCATTTCATGGTAAATGATACGTAAAATGATGATTGTTGTATTTTGGAGTTTATATTGGACATGGACTTACTTCTCTGTTGTGTAATGCGTTGTATACGTGTGTTCCGTGGTTGCAACGTCTTGCATATTGAATTCCTGACGGAACGAGCGTGCTGAGCGCGGCGCCATTGCCTCAACGAGGCGCTGAAAATATTAGATTATATTTTTTATCATAAAATAAATTTCACAAAGAACAAAACTCAGACTAATTATCGACTTATATACATTATTTCGCTGTAATTCTTTAAATAAATAAACAATTTAATTTAGTTTAATATGGAAGATTGAAATGTGAAAATTAGTATAACAGTCAGATTTTTCTCTGACGACGTATAACAAATTTGGAAATTAGTACAAACTCAAACTGTATTTTTAATTTAGCAGGAAGTAAAATCTAATAATTAATTTCAAATAATACCAACCCGACACTCATACGCGAAGTCATAATCGAAGTCTTCCATTTTAATGAATTCACACTACCGTCTTAAACAAACACTCATGTTTCACACAAATCACAACACACAAAATACTTTTATAAAAACGATTCAAAATGTAACCTATATAATATATACAATAGAAAAGAAAAAATCAATGACAATAAATTACTACACTTAATTAGAAATTATTATTATTTTCCGAACGCAACTGAACGCCGAAAAGTCTGTCTGAAAACTGAATGAAACTAGACGAAAAAAACGTAAGTTGTAATAACGCCGGTTCCAAAATTAAATCATTTCGTAATCGTTCCCGACGCGTCCTCACGCGGTCAGCGTTAGTTCCGAAACGTATTATTACGCATATTTAGAAAATACAACAGCTGTTTTAAGTTTATTTGAGGTTAGGAAAATGACTTGGCCATTCGATATCCGAAGGATGCGCGCGCAATCTAATGCGGTGCTGAAATGGAGCAATTGTTTTTGTCCACGTGAAAATGGGTCGTGGGATGAGGTGATAAGAGTGAATATTGCATGGGAGAATGTGACACATTTATTTAAAACATTAGGACAGGGGGACCCTGCTCTTGACACTTGCATTTCAATAGCTTTGATGTGAGTACGGCAGGCTGAATAGTATAGTAGCGTTTGTAAGCCCTACTTGTTTGCAACTCAAATGCTCTAATCTCCTGTAATAAATTAACCTACATCAACAATTTTCAATTAATATTATGCTGAAGTGAGGATACGTTAGAAAATAATAATATTGTACGTGCTTATAGTATAAACAAAGATAATATTTATCACGATAATTAATTTTATTACCATTTACAGCAGACGTATTATTATTTATTTGGAAATCTATTTATTGTCAATAATACGAATCGATGCTAGTTTTGGTAATAATAAATAATAATGTATGATACCTTTTAATTTGTACACTTACAAAACAAGACGCATCCAATAACAAACCATAAGTAACTCGCCGAAAATAAACAATATTAGAACGCTACATGCTCATCCGATCTATTTCCTTTCCTCATTATAATTATGAGCTGTTTATAAATTGATGTTCATCAATTTTATCTTTCATCTTCATGAACTATTTTAGTACCGATAATGCATTACAGTAACCATCAATATTCGTTTAACAACAAAAATTTGTAGAAGACATCTTAACTCTTAAGACGTAAATATTACCCCTATATTCTTAGACTTTACCACTTTGTTCGATTGCAATGATGTAAAATAGTGTACACCATTCGTATGCCATGTTTTTTTTTCAATTTTTTATAAGCTTTAAATAGGCAATTATAATATGGCCTCAGAACACGACCTTGAGGTACACCAAAAGCGTATATATCACAACATTGTACAATACATAGCTGTTGTAATTAAATGTCAATACATTAAGTACTTATGCATATATAATTTTCACACTAGCAAGTAAATATAAACATGAAAAAGACACATAATTTATGTAACGTTACGGATAAAACACGATCGGCCACTTTATCAAATGTTATCGCGTGGTCTTCACTGTTTATATTTTTAGATAATACAAAGTCATTTTGAACAATTTTGTTTATTTTTATATTCATAACGATATAAGCATAATTTTTTCTAGAATAAGAAAAAACAAGTGTGAAGCTTGCTATTTTTTGGATACAAAGCCGGCTTTAAATTTGTTTGGATCAATTAGCCAAGTTTAAATACAATAACCATTTTATAATTAATATTCACGCTATCTTCTACTTTAATCAGCAAAACGATCTAGGTTTTGCAATCGATTATATCATAATGTATTTTTTACTTTTCTATTCAGCGAAGCATGCACTGGTGAATTCGTCGCAAAAACAACCAATGTACTGAATTTTCGGAGTTCAATGACCGGTCTCTTGCATCGATCGTATACTTCAGGTGTTTTAAAATAAAAATAACATTTTATAACGTCGTACGATTTTATGAGGTGTGATGTAAGTACAATAATATTCAAACTATCAACGTAGACATTAAAACTATTTATAAATGGGTCAAATATATTTTCTTTGGGAGAGAAACAAAGAAATGACGTAATCAGGTAAATAGAAATATGAATCTTCTTTTAATTCTGATTTTGATCATTAAGAAATTACAGAACTGTGTTTCGGAATTAACACAGATAAACATAAACAGTGTATAGAAAAACACTATAAACAAAAGACGATGCGATGGTACTAGATAAAAAGATTATTATTAAACCATAGCCACGTGAAAAGTATTAGGTTAAAAACAATAATTAAGAGCACGTGTTTCACATAATTATAACGGTTATCATAAGATTGATTTACTAGGAGTATTTCCAAAGATAGAATATCGATATTGTTAGAGGATAAAGAAGGGAGATAAAATGTTGTAGACAAAGTCAACAAACTTTACAATCTTTAGAATTATAATACTTGGGTTAAATTTTAACCTCTGTGGGACGTAGTTAAAATTTACGTATCTATAATAGGTTAAATAGAAAATCGCATATTTGTTTACAAATGATCATGATGTTATTAATACATAAGAAAAACTCTGGATCTCACAGATTTTCAAAGAAGATTCTAATCAAGAATCTCCTCTTAATCGGGAAGTAAGACAATAATTAACGCCAATTACCGACAAGTAGCACTTATTGTTAAATATATACAGAATTCTTTGCCACGCTCTATTTAAAAGGAAAAGTCGCGTACTCGCATAGTAATCGGATTTGGGAAATGTAAAACGCTTAGTGGTCGTACAATCTACTTAGCTTACTTGTATGAAGTTTCAATAATAAATATTGTATTTTTATATTGACACTAGCTGTGGCGCGCGGTTTTACCTGCAGTGCTTCGCTCCTGTTGGTCTTAGTGTGACGATATATAGCTTGTAGCATTCCTCGATAAATGGACTATCTAACACCGAAAGAATTTTTCAAATCGGTCCAGTAGTTCCTGAGATTAGCGCGTTCAAACAAACAAACAAACTAGCTTTATAATATTAGTATTATAGATATAAATTGATTTATTTAGAGTGTTTTTCTTGCAGTGTACGTCTTTAATAGGGTCAACCATTAGAATATTTCTACTTTTGTTATTATTAAGCAATGATGTATGCGCGATCTGTCGATGTACTCAAATAAATAAATAGTGTTTCAAATTATAAAATAGCGTAAATTATCGTGAAATTTATCCCTATAGTCAACCTGAGAATTACATTTTTATTTCACTATCAATTCTATAGAAGATTAACCTAAATAAAATTAAATAGATTTTAAAAGTATTTCTCTTATGTTTAAAACCTATAATAATATCATTTTACTAAACAATGTAAAGTGTAATTCACTATGCGGGTAATGGGTAAGGAGTAACACACCAAAGTTTCGGATCGATAAGTCCTTGACATCTACGTAACTTCAAGTTTTACCTTATTGTTATAGAAAGAGTTATTTTTAACAATATTTATGTTTATAAAGCCTATTACATATTCATTATAAGTTATAAGTATTTTATTCAAATATTATTGTTATTTGCCTCTCCTGCCATTGTTATTTATATTACAAAGTTTCAGAAGTTTGTATAAATGCGTACGTTTGTTGCTCTTCCACGTGAAAATTACTGAACCGATTAGGTAGAAATTTTGAAATAAACAGAATTAACCTAATTCTAAAGGAATACGTAATATCATCAATATTTAACGCCCTATTTAAATTTTTAAACATTTCCATTCTTCCTGTCTCTTCTCTTATATCAAAAATATATTAAAAAGTTATTACAATGCACCAGCCGTAATTTTCGTTCGAAACGTTCCAACTAATTACTATTCCGCTTATATCATTGGCCTTGACTCACGAAAACCGATGACCACATGAAGTCATAGGAGTGTGGCCTTGGTACTATACGTTAGTTAACGAAATTCTATTTATATAAGAACTTGTGGTGGTATATTGAAAAATCTATACATATAATAAAATCGTAGGAAAGTCAAAACTGAACATAGAATATTTTTCGAAAGAATACTTGTGGCGTGATCTACAATAGGTACCGAAGCCAAAAACATAGTTTTTAGAATTTTTGTCCGTTTGTCTGTATGTATGTCCGGGCTAATCTCAAAAAATACTACATGGATTTACTTCAAATTTGGTACACAGATAGCTAGAGTCTTAAGCAAGGATATAGGATAGGTTTAATCCCGGAAATCTTACTGGAACTCGAACTATGCGGATTATTCTTTGACTACGCGGGCAAAGCCGCTGGCGGAAAGCTAGTAGTTAATATTTGTTAGTTAGAAATAATACAAATTTAACATTATTTTCTGTTGTACCACAGAATACTTAATATGTAGTAGGTAACGCTCGCGCTAGTTGAATCTTTGGTTGAAATACTAAATGAAGGAAATACTTTTATATGTTTCCTGTTCAATCGTATTTTATTACTAGACACTAGTTTCATATTTATCGTTACTTTCTAGAAATGAAAGTTCAAATCGTAATTCATAAATCAGGAAGCAAAAGTAATTGAAAATAATTAAACATAAAATTCTTAATATTGTCCATATGTTAATTGTACAGTTTTGAAAATAACCATTTAAACTATTTTCTTCTCTCTTTAAATTTCATATAATATTCGAAACTACGGTCAAATTTCTTAAGGAGTTAGGGCCTGCTGACTTTAAAGTACAAGCTCTACAGTCACCTATTTCAGACACCAGCCTCACAAATTAAAACAACTATAACACTATCTACAAATCTATCCAACCTATTATCAACAAAACACGCATGTTTGATAACAATACATACAGACAGACTAAATGTCGCGTGCTATTATAAATAGTCTGGCACGGTACTCAGATCAGCTGCCAATTTGCCCATACGACTGCTACTTTCAATATAACACGATCTTTATAAGCAACTAGCTTACCGCCCGCGGCTTCGCCCGCTTTGTCTAAAACCTAATAAATTATATACTAAAACCTTCCTCTTGAATCACTCTATCTATTAAAAAAAACCGCATCAAAATCCGTTCCGTAGTTTTAAAGATTTAAGCATACAAAGGGACATAGGGACAGAGAAAGCGACTTTGTTTTATACTATGTAGTGATGCTTGTGAAATAACGACCCATTTTCATTGGGCATTAATCTTGTTCAAAAGTAACATTAGGTTAAACATGGGTTAAACTCTTATAAAAACGCAACAGGACAAGTTTCGTATAAAAATGAATTTCCTATTGAAACAAAAAAAAAAGATCTATTCAACTGACAGTTTCTTCACGCTAATCTCAGAAACGACTTGACGAATTAGGATTCAATTTTTGTTGCGATATTGTGACTTATCGAATTTGGGTGCGATTTTCGTTGCGATATTGTGACAATCTTCAATTAAATTAACTGTTTCTTGAATTTTAATCAGTTCATGAATAAAGGTAATGTTTACTTAAACGCGTACGTAATTCGCAGTTTCCTGCTAATTACAACTAAGATAACCGCTAATGAAACCATAGATTCGCCAAAACTCGAAGAAAAAATCATTCACAATATAAAAATAAGTATCAAATTGGTGGCAATCCAATATTCTCTTGTAATTTAAGTGAATAAGTAAATTATAGCACGCGCGGTCAGAGTCAACTCGTTGAATTGGCCAAGGTCAGCTGATAGATCTGACCACAATACAGGATAGGGGACAAAATCTGTATGCTGTTAATATATATAAATAGAAATAATAATATTTGAGGATGTAACAACAACTGGGTGCAATATTGACACACTTAAACACAACGCATCGACGCAAATTCGAAAGCAAAAAGAGCTTACTACTACTAGTATTTTCTATAAATTGTATAGCATTGATTTTAAGGAAAACCTTACATTTATTGATGATAATGCCACCGAAAGAATTAAGGATATAAGAACGAAGATACCCGAAAAAGAATTGTTTGCTGATATGTTTATTGGGGACAAAGATAAATCGTGCGTTTAAAATTCATCAACAGTTGTGGCTGATAGTAATTTTACTAACGCTTGGCCATTTACCTGCCATTGTACTAGATTGAAAAGATAAAATATAAAATAAAATGTTGTTTATCGTCATTAAGTTCTAGATAATAGTGATGTCAGCTAAGCCCAAGGTTATAGAGGCAATGTTTTTACAAATCGTAAAACTTAAAGTGATGTCATTTGAACTGTTTTGGTAACAAACGCGAGGTCGGATGATTTATTGGCTTATGCGGATATAAATAAGTTGGAGAGCACGTTTGCTTTAAGTGGTTCCGTATATAAATAAAATACGTTTAACGATCGGTAGTAACAATTTTGAAAGCATTGTTTCCGTTTAATTGGGAGTTCTTTTAAGGGAAGATATTTTAGAGGATAAGAAATAATTTCTACATTGAAAAAATTTAAGGCGTCTTTTAATATAGTCGACGGTCGACGAACGACGAAGCATTGGATATAATAGTTTTATTGAATAATACACTGAGTAATAAGATATGGGATTATCTCTAGTTTAGTTTGGTAACACACGAAATAAAATTATTTTCTAAGCATAGTGTTGAAAAGCCAGTCATTTTTAAATACAGTATCGAATAATACTGAAACTCAATCTCACTTAAAAACCACATTCGGTTACTGTTATTGTATTATTTCAAATCAACTACATTTTAGTAAATTCATGTTAGAGCAGAGGTCAAATTCCATAATAAATCAGAGCTATTTCCATTTTACCTATTATACTTTATCCGTTATATAGAATAATAGCTGTTCCCCGCGGTTTCACCCGCATTGCTCCGCTCCTATTAGTCTTAGCGTGATGATATATAGCCTAAAGCCTTCCTCGATAAATGGGCTATTTAACACCGAAAGAATGTTTCAAATCGGACCAGTAGTTCCCGAGATTAGCGCGTTCAAACAAACAAACGAACAAACTTCAGCTTTATAATATTAGTATAGATAGGTATTTTTTATACTGGTATTTGCGAGTAATCAAAAATTCTACTAGTACCTATAAAAAATATTCGTTAAAAAAACATTTATAGCTTGCACTAAATCAATATTGTTCGCAAAAAGTCGATCCTCGTTTCCGGTTTTAATTAAAATTTAAAAAGCGGTAACAGCTAAACCTGTTCGTACAGTTAGCTACAGTTACGCACGATAAATCCATTGATGCGAATTGAAACAAATGTGTCACGATGTATGTGCTTTTTATAAGTGAAGATTTAAAATAATTAATGTATGACAAAAAAAAAACAAAACAACTTATGTAGAGCAGACGAAGTTACTAATATAACGCACTATAGCTGTGCCCCGCGGTTTCACCCGCGTGATGCTATAGCCTATAGCCTTCCTTTTTAAATGGGCTATGTAAACAGAAATATTTTTTCAAATCGGACCAGTAGTTCCTGAGATCAGCACGTTCAAGCAAGCAAACAAACAAACTCTTCAGATACTGTATAGATTATTTACTAACTACAATGGAAACAATGGAACTTACAATGGAAGCACAATTTCCAAAAAACAATTTCAAATAAGTAAAAAAAATATCGTCACAATTGATTAAGTGAATAAATAGTTAAACCCAAGGTCTTATAAAAAGTTGATCTCTTTTTTCAAGTCGGTTAAAAATATTGTTTCCAATAAAAAATATGATTCAGATGGTGGCGCTTCTAGATAATAGCCGGGTATTGCGTCAGAGGCCATGGGTTCAATTCTAATAGAAAAAATATTCACTTTGGGACTCAGTGTATAAAAATTTTAATAGCATAGTTTTACTATAAGTCCGGATGGTAAATAGTAAAACTATGATGTTACGATTCAAAAGTGCTTCTAGAAGAAGTCTAATTGAATAAATAAATGTTTGAGTTTAGATTTAACACGTTATATTCCGGATAGTTGAGAACTAAAAACCTAGAGATCACTCACGTCCTACACATGCACCGTGTGTGAGTAATACTTCCTGTAAATATTACACAACTAGCTTACCGCCCGCGGCTTCGCCCGCTTTGTCTTAAACCTAATAAATTATATACTAAAACCTTCCTCTTGAATCACTCTATCTATTAAAAAAAACCGCATCAAAATCCGTTGCGTAGTTTTAAAGATTTAAGCATACAAAGGGACATAGGGAAATAGGGACAGAGAAAGCGACTTTGTTTTAGGGAACTATATTTTCTATCACCAAAATTTATATTTGTCATCAAGTTGTATCACCTAATAAATAGATCTATCACCACGAAATATTTTCGTTCTCAGATAAACAAAAATTGTTCCCAGGTATGAATTATCAAATTAATGTTAATATATGTGTAAAATAAGAGATCGATAACCAATAAAATTATATTGCATTACATGAATATAAACTTCGTTCTTATAATAACAGTTTTGTTACTTAAATAATAGCTCTGTGCTCAGAATGGTAGATCTGTCACCAAATAAATCGATTATCGATCCCTGACTGCGACTCCTTTTTATTTGATATTTTGTCACCAATACAGTAGTAACATTTTATTTCGTTCAGATATTAAATTAATAGTATTCGTTACCAATTTAATACATCAATTTATAATTTTAATGAAAAAATGATCAAAGGGGCGGAGACAAATTGGCGCGCTTTAAAAATTGACCAATGATGACCAAATGATTATTCAGTGGTTATCATTTTTAAAAATAAATATTGATTATTTTAACTTTAATTAAGTGTTTTATCTACTATTCTGCTAGCCATAAGCCAGCTATTTTAAACCAGCGCTGATTGTTCAGTGGTAATTATTTTAAACAATAAATATTGATTATTTTGACTTTAATTGTTTTATTTACTACTCTGCTAAAAATTTTATTTAAATATAATTTATACTACCAGTGGAAATTTAGAACCTTGGGAGTCTAGTTAAGTAGCAGAATCTTTTGGTTGAAACGATGATGACAACCCTAATTTTTTATTTGAACTTAATGCAATTTTCTAGTAACATAATATGATTTATTGGTGATCTCTTTAAATTAGTTTGCTTAAATACTTATTAGGACACACCTATTATAATACATACAAAAACATTTATTTGGTACTAGACCTTATATCTCAGGATTTTAGGTGATTTATTGTGGAACTGATTTTGCATTGTTTGGTGACTACATTTTGGTGACAGATCTACTATTTTGAGGACAAACCCTATTATTTAAGAAACACAAAACTAATTAAATTGGTGATAGCTTAAATGATACCCTTTGTTTTATACTATGTAGTGATACATACCTACGTACGTCTTTTTATTAATTTAAAGGGTTTATAATTTACTAGCTGCGCTTCGTGGCTCCGCTCCTGTTGGTCTTAGCGCAGCGTAATGATATAGCCTATAGCCTTTTTCGATAAATGGGCTATCTAACACCGAAAGAATTTTTCAAATCGGATTAGTACTTAGTTCCTGAGATTACCGCGTTCAAACATACAAAGTAACAAACTCTTTAGCTTTTCATGAGTATAAACTCAAACTCAAAAACTGTATTCACGCAATTTTTTACATGCATTAATGCATGTTTATGATTATATGTTGCAAATGCGATTTTATTCATATTATTATTTTTTTGTATTAGTTAATTTTATTATTCCAATAGAGTCATCTTCGACGTTTCTTTAATATCCCTCTATTATTTTCTTCAAAAACATTTATACAAATAAAAGTTCAACAGTTTATCAAAGGATATCGGGATTAGCAGTACAAATAACGAATATTACTTTATCAGATAAGATATTACATGCATCGAATTGCAATGATGATAATCAATTGTTATTTTATGGCTACCTATTTTTATATTATTGATAAGTTTATACTGTAATGATAAACTGTATGTACATGATATGTGTCACATTCTATTGTGAAAATATAAAAGAGAGGAGATATTATTAAAAAAAAAGCTGAAAAAAAAAACTGGTTTTATAATGTACTAGCGGTCCGCCCCGGCTTCGCCCGTGGTACATATTTACATTTTCTCTACATAAGAACCATCCTTGGACTTCGACAAACATAAAAAAAAAAGAATTATCGAAATCGGTTCAGCCGTTCACACGTGATGGCGTGACAACGCGAAACGGGTTTCATTTTTATAAATATAGATTTTGGTTAGATGATTAGAAAATGTCTCTTGTGCTATTAAGTATAGTGTAGTTTATGGAAATTGCACCTAGAGTCCGCCAGTAGGAGTAGAGAGTAGGCTAAGTTTGCTTTTTTAATACCTATATTTAACTTTATTTTGGCACAAATGAAACCATATAAACATATTTTAACAACTAGCCACTTGGTATCAATACTTCTATACGAATAAAATAATACGAAAACATTTCAATTTATTATAATATGGTCTCTACTCTCTACAATACTTATTTTCATAGCGTAACAATATTACTATGTAAATATATTTTAATTCATAATGTACCTACCTACGGTTTAACGATTCTAAATTTTATTCTGAAAAACATAAGTACGTACAAAAAGATGAGTTATTTCCATTAGCGATTAGGTAAAACACGTTTTAATCGCGAAAAGGAAAATAAATATTTAACCGCAATTCAAATCATTCTTATTTACGGCTATGATTTAATCTTTCGTGACTAAACCAGCTCAGAATAACATTTTACGCGTTTTCTTATTCGTTCGTAATAACATTCTTATCACCCATTGAAATGCATCGATACCTAATCTCGCATTTTACTTAAGTTCGCAAACGCTTAGATAATAAAAGAAAAAAAATCCAAAAGCTGCCATGAACAAATCACAAAAAAAAACACTAAAAACTCTTTCACAAAACCTTTTTAACACTGGCACTCAAACATTTATTTGCTCGTTTCGTTCGATTCGAAATTCGAATTGCGGATTGGCGCGACAAACGTCATGTAACTGTAGTCGCTGTCGCGGTACTAAAAAACCGCGAACTCGATTCGCGCCCGTTTGTTGATATACCACGTATAGTGACGTAATACAATAATATTGGCCTACGTCCAGTGGCAATTGGCGCCGCGGCAAATCGTTTTATAGGATTCATCGATTGCTAATACCCTTCAAGTTTCAAAGTCTTCGCTGCATTGGATTACAGGGTAAACAATAGCGTTTGTACACTATTATATAGGTAGGTACTAATACTAATCATTAAGTCTTTATTTACATGCATCGCAGTTGTCACATGTCCCGTGTCTGCGTATAAATACTATCATTATGATTTGGATGAAATTTTAGGCAGTATATAGTTTGTTGGATCACACAAAGCCGTGTATTTTTACAATTACAAATCTAGGTAACTACCAATTGAAGATTGAAGATAGTAAATATATTAGACATAAACTAAGCATGCAGAAAAACCATAACCCTAAATGATAAAATACTATTCTTCAAGTACAACAAAAGTACTTACAGAGAAAATCTGTATAAAATAAACCTCAGTGACATTTAGAAATTACTATAAACGCAATGAAAATAATGTGAAACGCAGGGCACAGAAAACTCGACCAGTTCTGAACAAGTGGGTTAGCAGCTAAATAGGAAACTCGTTGGACATACATAAAAACATGTGCACTAGCTATCGTTTACAATATATAAGTAGTACGATGAACTATCATCCAGGTCAACTACGAAGTTATGACTTATCCTGATGAAATGAAAGAGCTGAATATAAATACTGCAGTAGGGAGCTACTTAATATATCTATGGCTTTTCCATCTATCGTAATAAGCAACTATTCAAGATTATTAAGCTATTGCATAGCTTCTATCGCGGGCCTTGAGCGCGGGGACTGAATCCAGAAATTCCGTAACGAAAAAACCTCACGCTCCCCACTCCGACGGGCACGGAGGTGTGGCTTGAAGGCATGCTATGCAATAGCTTTACCGCGGCAGTCCCCGAGTGCCACACGTCTTTTTTTTTGCGATAAAAGGAACTTAATAGTAGCCCCGAAAACTTAATAGTCCTCCGAGTAGATACAAATCACAATTTTTATTTAAAAATAAATTAGAATTTTTTCAGTGGGGTAATATTTTCACGTAAAGGACTTCTTTTATTTATCTGATACCCGTATATGTACCCCCAATCATTTTCTTTTTGCAAAATTTGTGACTCTATCACGAAAGAATGGCTCTGACTGTTTTGATTCAGTTTTTTCTTAATATTGTACTTAGAATACGTAGACCAAGGCTAACAACTAATAATTAAGTGCATTGAAATTTCTTCAGAAAGTATAAAAATATTTCACGCAATCTTTGATATAAAACGATTATAATGAATCAAAGCATGTGCCGTGACCACGATAGGCAACATTATTGAAGTTAGGTTAGTTACGTAAAAGAAATTTATTTTAGTATCAAATATTGCTACTGGTTTAACTTATATAGAGTCAGAGTTGTTAGCTCCGGATTCTCTCGAGGCTGGGTTCCGATATACCCTAAGATTAAATAAAATTGAAATTATCTACATTTACCAAAATAATGTGAAATGCAGAACACAAAAAATCGGTCATAAATCATTCATAATAATTTATTAATAACACAATAAAAGTTGGGAAAACTAACAACATTTTCTCTTTTCCCATAAAATCAAGTAGGTACCTATCTTGCACATATTTTATTTGCAATGCAATTTACAAAGCTTAAAATAAAGTTTAACTATATCCAAAACTCTATATTTGAACACTTATCTGTACAAATATATAAATGTTTACCATCTAGACAGGCAATTACTAGGCATGCGCCTACGCACCCGTGGGCGATCCGTACATGGAGTCTATTCGATCATACTCGTTGCTTTGAAGTCTTGTTTCCCATGAGATTTCTTACGTAATTGTGGTTTTAATGTACTATTTTTAGGACACAAGGACTGTTTTCATATTTTTTCTCATTTTATGTATAAGATTTGATGAGATTTCTTACGTAATTGTGGTATTAATTAGTTCAATATGTTTGCATTATGTTTTTTTTTTATAATTTTGTGTATAAGAATTGGTTCCGTAGTTATACGCTAATTTATCTACTGCTTATAGTCCTAAAAGAAAAAAATATATATATATGCAGTCTATACAAATATTAAAAGATAGAACTTGGGTAAAATTGCAGCAGGAGAAAACTGCTTAAATTATATTGTTAAAAAATCTCGCTTCTATAGAATTAAACTAATCCATGTACCTGTGTAAATCAAATCTATACTAATAATAATAATAAAGCTGAATAGTTTGTTTGTTTGAACGCGCTAATCTCGGGAACTACTGATCCGATTTGAAAAATTCTTTCGGTGTTAGATAGCCCATTTATCGCGGAAGGCTATATAGGCTATATCGGTACGCTAAGACCAATAGGAGCGGAGCAATGCGGGTGAACCCCGGGGCACAGCTAGTGTAATATACAACTTCATGTATAAAATAATTACCTATTACGTATTACTAATAATAAAAGCTTATTGCAAAACTATGTCTTACACCATTTATCATTTATAATATTTAAAGCCGTTAACAGAACGCAATCATTGTAATGACTATAATTTCTAAGATTATTAACTTGAATCGTAAACACGTAACTAATAACTACAATTGTAACAAGAAGTACAAAGTACGGAGTTGACATCGTTTCTAAGTCAAGAACAACTAGGCTGATTTTAATGATCATTCATGTATTTGATTTATCTCCGCTATGAATAAAAAAAAGGGTACCTTGTATTAATTTCAGATAATGGGCTAGAATAAGAAACATTAGAAATTCCTATCATTTCTAAGTAAATCGTACTGCATGGATTTATTTCAAATTTAGTACAGAGGTAGCTTGAGACCTGAGGAAGGACTAACGAAAGGTTTGATCTCGGAAATCCCACGGGAACGGGAACTATGCGCGTTTTTCTTTGACTACGCGGGCGAAAAGTTAGTATACTAATAATTGTTTCATTTATTCTTCAATATTAAACACTCGAAAGAAAGACATAAAACCTTGGTTACAGTGTAGAATGTCACCCGTTAATGTATATTCAAATCACTTGTAATAGAATAGTTTAAGACCTCTTGCCTCGAGGTCCTATGACATCACCGAATTGGTTACATTATTTCTAAATATATTATGAAGGCTTTGCTTATGTATAGCTTTATCGCTTGTGTAAACGTCACTTTACTTTTTAGTTTTTACTACTCAACTACTTATTACAATAAACTTCATTTTATATACGAAAATTGCATTCTCTTCAACGAAATAAATCTTCAGTTTAGACGAAAACACGATAGATATCAAGTAGACAAGGTTACTTATTGTTAAAGTTATTTTTGTGCCGAAGTCTAGGTGAAGGTTTTATAAAGTATTTGAACGTAAAGCTAAAATCATTAAAATATAAATTTTACATTTCAATCTTCCATATTATGCACGTTTAAAACATATTTGAAAACAATAAAACGCAAGTATAAAAACATGTTATAAATCTACTCACCAACGTAACAATATCTCCCGGGTTCGCCGCGGCAATCCTCCTCAGCCTCTCATACAACAAATCGAGCAATCTCTGATGTTTCGCATTTAGCTCATCCAGCTCCCGTGCTACAGCATCAGATCCGGACACCAATTCCCCCTCGAGCCCCCGGACTCGGAGCCTCTCCGCCATGTCTATATCTGCTTGTCTCTTTAACTGCTTCACGTCCAAAGATGGGTGTATTTCCTCACAGAGCCACTCGACGTAACGTTGGCAACGCGATGTGTGTATCTAGAGTTAGGTTGGTTAGCCTGTTAGTTGGCGCAGACTGCTTTTTTTTCTAAACTGCCAGTTACAGTGAAAATTCGCGAAAAAATTAATTTGAACATGGAACGTTATGTTCCCTGGCTACGTATGCTATTGTTTGAATTAAAAGCGAAATTTGAATATGGAACTTGGTAAATTCGAAATTTGAATTTACTTTTATAAAAAGCAATCTGCGTTCTTATTGTTAAATCATTTCCAGCCAGTCTAACTCTCATACTACCATTTTATACATTAAAATTTGGATTCCTTCTTTCAAAACATCAGACAGGCGTCTTCATTCGATTCAGAGCACATACATTCCGTATTAGGATAACAATGGCCAATTTGATACGAGTCCAGCTAAGTATCCCAGGATAGAAGTCATGCGAAAGATATTTTCTATGCGTGCAACACCGTGCGGACACTTGTACACCCATAAACGTGCATTTGGTAAGCGAACGTCTAAAATACCCCTTTATATTGCACTAGCTGTGCCCCGTATTGCTCCGCTCCTATTGGTCATAGCGTGATGATATATAGCTTATAGCCTTCCTCGATAAATGTGCTATCTAACACTGAAATAATTTTTGAAATCGGACGCGCAGATCCTGAGATTTGTACGGTTTTATGACTGAACCATGTGCAAAATCAACAAACAAACTAATATACAAACTCTTGAGCGTTACAATAAATTATAACTATACAACTTTTAGAGTGAATATTAGGTCCATTTAACTTTTAATAAAACAAAGTTATCAAAACCATCTTTGCGTTGAAATTTAAATTGCAAATCTTTGTACAATAAGTACTAATGGACATTTCTTTGAATTTAAATGTTTTAAAACAAAAAGCGTTTGAACTATGGCAATACAGCCATTTTTACGTTCATTGACCTTTTATTTGAATTTAATTCATAAAGAGAACAATCTCGCATTCGATTGATTCCAGAACCTGATTTGAATTTAAAATTTGCATTCGAACGTTTTGAAGTAGTGCGACAGTTTGACTCAATTTAGTCATAGTGTAGGCAGTAATATAATGCCTTTTTCGACTCAAAGTGGGTGTTATATTTATTTACAGTCTTTTTATAGATAGGTATTTTTAATAATACTTTCATCTAATTTTGATTTTTTTTTATTTTTCGTACTGGCAACTGTATATACAGGGTAAAGCTCGTGCATACAACCTGGCAACATAGGAAAGGGAAGTTTGGAAAAAGAAACACAATCACAACATCCCGCATTCAAAGGATTGTTAATTTTAGTAAGAAGCAAGGCGTAGCGTTATTTTGTAAAGCTTGCTGTTAAAAATAAGCCCACATATTAACATAGATAGAGCGAATTCAATTAGCGTGTCGCTTTTTGCACGCATAATAAGCGCAAAGCACTTAATTTTGTTATTTCTACTAATAGCTCTAATTACACCATCAAAAAGCTAATAAAAACCTTTTTATCTCTAAATGAATTCAGCTCTATTCAGTTAAATATAGTTTGTGCCATAAACCGAAGCAGAAAGTGCACGACATACTACAAGAACGAAATGCGACAGCGACCAAGAGGAAATGCTGGACTTAAAAGTCTACAACCTTTCACAATCTCTCAGAAAAAACACCCTATTTTGCCAAAGAATACAACGCTCCTAAACTTCAAGAAAATTTCAAAAATAGAACGTTATAGCATAGACAACACAATTTAAAATTCTAACTTTTCCTTCTAGAATTCATCAATTCAAAAATGGAACAGTTCCTTGTAGAATTCCATTTTTTCAAAGCCTCAACGCTACAGACTACTCGTTCGTAACACGTCTCCATACACAATTTAAAATTCGATTCCCTTCTAGAATTCATCGATTCAAAAATTTGAATTTATTATTTTACTATTCCTTCTTCTTTAAGAATCCATGACGCCACAGTATAAAATACTTCCCTACACTTATATTACCCATCTGATATTTACCTTCGCCTCACGTATGAACCTTCCTCCGTCTACGTTAACTTTTTCAATCTTTGGCGTCCTTTCCACAACGCTCGTGAGTAAACTCTGTAAAACAACCACAACACAACCCATATTGTAATTTAGTTATTGTGCGTATCGTACGTGCAAAGTGCGTTAAAAACTATTAGTATATCTATACTAGAATAGGTTAACATCATTATTTGAACGATCAAACGTTATAAAACAGGGATATAAGTTGTTATATTTCTACTAAAATAAGTAAATTATGTTGCAAGTTATTTAAATGTTATTCAAATGTATATTTAAGTCACAAATATCATTTAATCTAAAATACAACAGTGACTGACAATTTATATATAGTTAATGTTAGTAATTGAGACAATATAATATATGTTCTATCACTAAAAATATTTATACTGCTACCTAAAAACTTGATCAACTGATACCTAATAAACTCCAATATCATTTCTTGATAAAGAAAAGCTTTTTCAGATAATATTTCAACATAATTAAGACTGGACACTTAACAATTAAATTTTATAAAGATGGATTATTAACGTAAATCCAGCGGCCATCAAAAGATGTCGCTGCAACTAATTCCATATAAATCTATCATCCATATTCTAAGATAATTTATTGAATTAAATGAATCAATAAATCAACTTAAATCATCTATAAGGGATTTTAGTTAAGATCTATTTATATATTATACTAATTAACATAAAAGTTAATAGATGGCGCTATAACCAATCCAGTTAACTTCCTTGTTTCGCAATTATTTTTTCAATTAATGAATGAACAAATAAATGCAGGAATAATCCATATTAAGAATACTTCAAACCTATCAATAGGTGTCGCTATAACTTTTTATCCCTATATCACAACTATTTATCCAATGAATGAATAAATATATGAATAAATGAACAAATGAATGAATATCATACCCTAGTGGGCTCCAACTGCTCTTTGGGCCTCACTTCGATAGGCGGCTGCGCTTGAAGCTTGCTGAACGAATCGTCTATCCATTCTGCTTCTTTCTCAAAACCGGCGTTGAAGTTCCGTAGCAATTGGTATGCTGCTTCACAGCTGCGTAATCTGTAAAAAGATAAATAAATAAGGAATATGAAGAACAAATAAAAAGAGCGTGTGTGCCGAGCACACGTGCCAGAAGTGAAACTTCTTTAGCAAGATTCAAAGAAACGAAAATCGTCGCCTTACTCCATGACGTGACGGTATTGCCATGACGCGACCTTGTAATTTTACTCTCAACGCGCCTAAATATGTTTCACATCACAAATAAATTTATTTGAAAATAGCTGGTTGAACGTGGTGCGAAAAACGCACTTAAACATTACCCTCGCCAAAAATTGACGCAAATAACACACCCCTATTTAAATTATCTACCATTCAAACATTATTTATTCAATAAGACTTCTTCCAGCACTTGAATCGTCAAAGCAAAACACAAATCTACCCAAAATTTCTACCATCCTTACCTCTCAGCCAATTGCGTGCACACATGGCTCCATCTGCCATTCAGCAGTTCCACCTCCTTATCCAGCCGCTCCAAGTCTACATGCTTCCCACTCCTCGGCAAGGTGGAATGTGGAAGACCAGCTCTAGAACCTTCGACCAGACGACGGCAGTTCTCAGCGTCATCATTCATCTGGTCCACTTGGACTTGCTGCTTGCTGACAGCTACTTGCATGCGGAGAAGGTCTTCGTGTATCTGATGAATAATTTGTGATTAATTTTTTGTTATGAGTGTAGATCGGATAATTATGGATATCAAAAAAAATATGCTGAAATTTTAAGGGATATACCTATTATTTCTAAATGCAAGAAGATGATCATTATCATGTTATGTACAAGTTTTTATAAACAATTTTGAAACATATTTCACCAATAAATATGGCTAATTGAAACCGATATGTATTCATAAAGCTATAATAACTTCATTAAATATCACCAGTTTTTCCGCAGAATACTGAAAATCTGGATACATTCCACTAAATAGATAAAGAAAAATCACTTACTATGCTCTAAAACACTAATATTGCAGAATATTCATCTATTAAAGTGTCCATATCATATATGTCGTTTACTTCAACTATTACTAATGCCACATCATTATCCAACCAATAAAAAGCATCACTTACATCCTTAAGCAGTTCCACATCATTGGGCAGTTCATTAAACTGTGCCAGCTTAATCTCAAACTCGGATATCGTCTGGTTGTTCTCCTCCATGCTGTTCACGACGATTTCCACAAACTTCAGCCTTTCCACAAAGAGCTGACTCTTGGATTGCATGTCGTTCCATTTGCCCATCACTTTGTCCAGGCTTTTCTTCATTGCTGGTGTTTTGAGGGCGATACCTGGAAGATTATTATTAATATTAGATTTTTAGTTTACACAGGGACAATTTAAAACATTTTAAATGGTATTTTCTAGTGTTTGATTTTACGCGAGTATTATACATTTAGAAATTAAAGACTTTAACGGATTTTAAACGCAATTTATTCATTTTAAATGACCATCCTAAAACGTTTTTACAGGAACTCAATTTTACAAGTCATATGTGTATATGTAAAAGCTACATGGAAAAATTAATCGAAATGTGGTATTGCTTAACTTGATATTTCGACCATCTAAAAATAAGAAAAGGCATCGTCTTACGTGAATTAAGAAAAGTCATAAGCACAGTCTACTCCAAATTGGGCTAAATGTATGAAGTTACATCACCTATAGTTTTTTCTTGCTATTTCTTTAGAAACAAGACAGTATGCTTAACTTATTACTATTGTTTTATTTACTTTTATAGCCCTTAAAACGACACTCTGATTCTTTTAATCCTAAACTTATTCTCTTTATTTATCATCTCTTTTCCTTCCAAAAAACGGCCAAACTAACCTCTAAAAGTATCTTGCACCTCCTGTACATCATTGGCTAACGCCAGCAGGCTGGTCTCCCAATCCTTATGCTGCAGTACCAGGTGTTCCAGCGAGTCGAGATCTCGTGGTATATGAGATGCGATCCGCTCGTGCAACTGACGTTCGTACATCTCGAGCCTTTCGAGAAGGTTCGACGATTGTTCCGTGAAGATTCGCGCTGCATTCTTCGAGTCCTCTGCAAGGGGAATAACAAATATTAGCAATATGTACTTTATGAACCAGTTACTAAATTAACATAATAATGTATGTAGAATGTTAAAAGGAAATCCTACTAATATTATAAATGCGATATGGATGGATGTTTGTTACGCTTTCACGCGAAAACTACTAAACGGATTTTGATAATACTTGGCAGTAATGTAGCTTATGTATCAAAATAACACATGAGCTATAGACATACTAGCTTTTGCGAGCTATATATAAATTTTTTGTTCTTCTCACTTTATCAAAGCAATATCCACGAGTAGAACATTGATTTATCTTTTAGGTCAGGGATTTTTATCGACCTTTAATCTTAAAACGTTTAATCGAATATGATGCATCATTTCTACAGCTTCATCTATTTTCAATCGTTTAATTAATGTGAATATCACATATACAGGTAAATTTCAGGGAACCTCGTAAATAAAAATATTGTTCAAATAAATTATCAACTGAATTGTCCATGCCAATTTTGATGTGATTTAAATGCATGTCAATTTAAAATGTACCGTTTTCTAAATCTATATACATATTACTGTACTAGTGGTTCCTCATCTCTAATTTTTTTAAAAGTATTTACTCCACTTGTTGCGATGATACATATATTTTTGTTTTCATAGTAATGGAGCTAGTAAAATGGATCCTATCCTTATAATCATAAGGCTCAATTTCTTTTAGCTTTCTATTAGCGACCAATTTCTTAAGGAAGTACACAATATTTCATGATTTCATCAATTAAGGTGACTGAACTTAATCGAGTTGCAGTTTTTAAAATAAGATCACATAAAAGTATAACAAGGTAATATTCCTCGTGCATTGGCACAATTAACCTTACGACAAGTTCAATTCAGTGATTTATTGGAGTAAGGTTAAAATACTGAAAAATTTCAATATTTCTCACTAATATAATAATAATTATTTTATATTATATTATTTATATATTATATTATTTTATTTTATATCACATTGTTTATGTTGTATCTAGAAAAATACCTTTATATACGAATGCAAAAAGTAACCACTATTTTTTATTTAAAGACAGGACAACGTTTTATTCTTATTACGTATTAAGTAGTTTTTAACAATATACTTAAAGGATTTTTTAAGAAATAATTAGAATATTTAATTTTGGTACTCTTTAAGTAAAATACAGGGGAGGTTATTGCTTTATAGTGAACATACAGATAAATTTTTAATCGTTCGCTATATAACTCTAACTATGGCAATTTACCAAATTAGTGACCTCTTTAGGACTTACGTAAGTTTAAATATTGATCTGAATTGAAACCAAGCATGAATCACACACAAAATCCAGACTTCAAAATATATGACCTAATTCACATCGAGTACGCTTGATTTAAAATCTTAAATTCCCAATTTGATATTTACTTCATTCAAGATTAAAGTCTTATTTTGCCAATTGCGTGTGTTTTTTTAATAAGGCCATAATTCATTTAAAACAAATTAATACTTTTATTATTTGTATGTCTCATTTAATAAAATTTAATCGTAACCTAACAAACTTAATTCCAGTACTTATAGTATATCCGTCTGTCACATTCCACAAATCCCTCTAATCTACACATCAAAATAAATAAAGCATTATACTAATCATAATTCATATTTGTACACAAACCGAATCATTCACATCAATACAAAATCAAAAGACAGTCAAAGCAGGCATTAAAGCATTTCCTTTCCAAGTTCAAGTCATTCAATATTTCAACATAAACAAACTTAAAATCTATGAATAACACTGTCCATTCGGACCACAGATAAAAAAACACAAGGTCACGGAGTCTAGACACGGATAGGCACCTGACAATCGATATTCCCACCAACGCCTCTCCACAGATCTCTTTCTATACACTAAACATATTTTACGTATCATTTTAAAACATTTTATGTAAAACAATATCAGATCGGTATCGTGGACGGTATGACAAAACTACTAAAACTGAGCGGGCGAGATGTGCACAGAGTAAAAAAGAACATTGACTCAACAGTTCGAAGAAAGGCGTGAGACTGCGTCTGAAAATATATTATCTGTTACTTTATTGAAGGTATTTTTTTTTTCATGTAAGTACCTATAAACGATTAAATAAATATAATATGGCATTGTTTTTAGAATCGAATGTTTGATTTATTGGTACAATATTGCTTAGTTTTTTCGTAAACGTTATTTTTTAGATAAAAAACGTCCTAACTGAAATTGAATTTCGCAATCATTTTTTCATTTGTTAAATAGCGTGTAATTGTTTATCCACTCCTGCTATCAACTACTAATTTTATTTTTGTAAGTCTGTTTCTGGATTAACTCAAAACGACGTAATCTCGTTTTGTAAAATCTTTCATTAGTAGAAAGCTAGATTATTTTTCTAAGCTTTTCTTTTAGAGGTCAATATTTTCGGATTAATTAAAAAAGATAGAACTCTTATCAATATAATAAATTCGTATTTCTTTCACGTCGCAACAGAGCGATTACATTCGATATAAGTACCTAATAAGAAGAGCGATATAAGAAATGATATAGGTTACTTTTTACCACGTTGAATCATTTCATTCAACGCGCTAATCTCAGAAACTACTGGTTCGATTTGCAAATTTCTTTCGGTGTTAGATAGCCCATGTATAAAGCTATATATCATCACGCTAAGACCAACAGGAGCGGAGCAATGCGGGTGAAACCGCAGGGAATAGCTCGTATAAAATATATCCTATCACTTGGCTACTGTATTCCATTGCACTGTGGTCACAGGCCCACACGCGCCTACGGTATAGAAATTGCGGTATCAACCACAAGGCCAATAACTGCTGATGACATCACGGGATAAAATGGAATTATTGGTTACCACCTGGACGTGGCATGAAAATTCGTTAAAATAGACAAATAATATAAACTGTCAATAGGTAACAATGAATTTTACTGTAAGACGTAACAACTTCATCACATTTTAAGTTTTCAATTTTTTTTAAGTCAAACATTTATACTGCTTGTATAATGTATATATGCTATGTAGCCTATGATGTCTATGGTGTATACGACATACGTTACCAACAAACGTAAGTTTCATCCACATCGTTTCAGTAGTTTTCGTATTACGAGAATAGTGCTTTACAAAAAGAAAATAATTGTTGCAAGTTGGGATTTTCACTCTAACTTCTTTAGGTGCGTTGAGAGTAAAATTTCAAGGTTGCGTCACGGCACCGTCACGTCATGGAGTAAGCAACGGTTTTGGTATCTTTGAATCTTGCCAAAGAAGTTTCACTTCTGACACGTGTGCTCAGCACACACGCTCTTTTTAATAATGAAATTACGATAGGAAAAATACATTATTATCTCATGAGTAAAATACCTATCAATTACGTAAGATGACATAAATTCTAATACTACAATGTATTAACTTTGACACCTAGAGCGTTTCGCCCACTCCTTGTGTTTTGGTGATGTCATGTGACCTTTTGACCAATAATTGGAGTACTTTGGACCATTTAAGTCTTTATGGAAACATGTAATCGAGGAACTATGTAAATCGTATTTCTTATATTAGTTTAGGGTAGTGCTCAACTCTTAATTATCTCTACCGTCTGCCTAAGAAGTTATTATAGTAATTTGGTATATATGTATACTAGCTGCTCCCCACGGTTTCACCCCCGTGGATCCACTCCTTTTAGTCATAGCGTGATGTTATATAGCCTATAGCCTTCCTCGATAAATGGGCTATCTAACACCGAAATAATTTTTCAAATCGGACCAGTAGTTCCTGAGATGAGCGCGTTCAAACAAACTATTCAGCTTTATAATATTAAAGTTCATAGATTAACGGATTTACAGTTCAACATACGCTATTTTATCGCTATTCCCTTTGACATTGATATGAAATTCATACTATGAATGTGGCCATTTAGCAAACATTTCTATACTACTAGCCATTAGCTTGATTACTTCAGATTACTATCTAAATAGACCTATGACCAAATGACGTCAGCTCTATTACAGAGTTGGGACGTCTTACGAGATTTGTAAAAAGATGATTTATATATCTACTAGCTGTGGCACGCGGTTTCGTCCGAGGACGAACCCACGGACATAAGAAACACTGCCAAGTATAAAAACAAAATCTATTCATCGGTTTTCACATGAAAGAGGAACATACATACATCCTTTCTCATAAATTTTCACGTTTATAAGTAAATAAATAATATAAGAAGAATTGTTCGTTTGATCGTTCTGTACCTCTACCATGAGTTGACATAGTTAAATCGTCTGACGTAACTACAATAGTAAACGTGAATAGTCGGTAGGCTTTTTAGTTCCGCTGCGGCACACTAGGGGCGCTGTACAAACATTTCATACAAACCGCTTACTACAATCGCTAGCGAGTATCGTGTGCGTAAACTCATGGTAGACCTACTGATTTCAGGAACTACCAGATCGATTTAAAAAATTTTTCACTTTTAGATATACATGATCCCTGAGTGCTGTAGTCTATTTATGTACTACGAGCGACGACGGGGCGGACCGCTAGTTTTATTTGATAAGATTTATTTACAAGCCAAATGCCTGTGGCTTTCCTTGCGTCCACGTGCTGTGATATTACCTACTAGAGGTATATCTTGTTTCCAAAACGTAGAGTCACCTTGACAACAGGGCATTATTTTAAATTCGTTTTAAAATGAAACATATTGATAATAATGTATATAGAAATTATTTTATGTCAAGAGAGTAGGTAAAGTCCATGCTTATCTATACTAATATTATAAAGCTGAAGAGTTTGTTTGTTTGTTTGAACGCGCTAATCACGGGAATTACTGGTCCGATTTGAAAAATTCTTTCGGTGTTAGATAGCTCATTTATCGAGGAAGGCTATAGGCTATATATCATCACGCTACGACCAACAGGAGCGGAGCCACGGGGATGAAACCGCGCGGAGCAGCTAGTAGAAAATAATTTGAGTGTATAACTTAAAGAAGTTGTTTACGAAGTCTAGTTACAAATAAATGTTTTGTCCATATTATTGATTCCATCAATTTCTGTGTTTAAGAATCACTTGTTATTGGTTATCTAGCAGAAGTGAATCTAATCTATCTATATTCATAATTAAAGACCTGCCAGTGACTTAACATATAACTTAATAACGATTCTACAGATTTAAACGATTTTTGCTTTGTTGGATGTCTCAATTAGGACTTAGGATGAAAACTGTAAAAAAAAAATTGAAAATATCTATCCGAGCGTAGCCGGACGATCAGCTAGTATTAAATATAATAAACAAGACATACAAAGTAAAATTGTTTATTTAATGAAAACTCACCTCCCTTTCCAACAGAAAATATTCGCTTTATCCTCTTCATTTCAACTCTATTCCATTGAAATAAGGTTCAAATTACAATATTCACTATTGTTTACTTTCAGTTCTAATTTATTCACACTTTCGATATTTTGTTTGGCGATTGCTTCGATATATTATTAGATTATCAATGCACTACTATTGATTACGATTCTCTGAGGAAATAGAAAAATTTGCACGTGCCCATAGTTTATTTTAGTTCTAGCAAAAACATTTACGTTAATAATTGTGCGTATATAAAATTAGTCATTTTTAGACAATTTATTTTATTAGGAAATCAGATTCATATTTTTCAAAATAATTGAAGTAAAAATCGACTCGTGTTTTTTTTTTTTACTTTTCACCACAAAAAAATCCACCGATTTCAAAAACAGGTCACAGAAATTCTAATAAAATTTAATTCATAATAAAAAGTTATTTTGTTTAAAATCTACAAAAATTTCACAAAAAATATTTTTTATTACCGACTTTAAAAAAAGGAGGATCAATTCGGCCGGTATATTTTTTTAATTTCAATTTTTCATTTCCTACCACAACAATAGTAAAAAAACAATGCACCCACAACAAACTATACTACCAACTACGCGCTACACACGACACTAATTACGACAACTATCCCGTAGGATGCGCGCGCGCTGTCAACCCGATCGCTTGTGAGACGACACTAATAATTACTTTATTTTTAATTTAACTTCACGTGCGCAGGAAGTATATACAGGGTGTCCCACTGTTGGTATACTAAGCTTAAAGGAGGTTATAGTTTTGCATACGCTGAGTACGTAAAAAATACTTATAAAATTCCAGACGCATTTTTTTTTCAAATAGATGAATTCTTAAAACTCTATGTGTACACCCATAACAAGCAACCCGCCCAACTTTGCCACCAGCACGTGAGCTATCGTTTAAGATTATGTTTTCATAGACGAAATGCTCACATTAGAGAAGTGGTAGGTATATGCCGGCTGCGCGAAGCTAGCGAAGAAAACGTGGATTTTCAGGAAAAATTTAGCAAAAAATTTTTGACGTAATTTTGTTGTTGTATTTTTTACGTGATCAGCTTATGCAAAACTACAAGTCCCTTCGCGCTTAGTATACCAATAGTGGGACACCCTGTATAAATATTGTACGGATATTGTGGCAGGCAAAGGATTGGTCTTGACATTTTTAAAGTATGGGAGTAATATTTTAAAGAGGAATATGGATAAACTTTCAAGAGAAAGCTACTGTATTCCCAAGTGGCATGCCATACTCATGGCCTTACTTTGGTTGGCATTTTGTACTGTGGCGAAATAGAAAATTGAACACTATTGGATATATTATTTTTAATCTGTCATATATTATATATTATTTTTAATCCAAAATATGCATATCTTTTGGGTTATGACAGATTTCATGTTCTAGAAAGTTGTTTTACTGAAATATGTTTTTATAAACTTGTTACTTAATCTAGCCAAATTTGAAAATGTTCAAATTTAAACCCTGACTTTGCTTAAAATAATAACTTTATTTATTTCTATCTACTTAACAAAATAAACAAATACACTCACCGGCACGGAATCTTGGCCACTTACAAATTTGCCGATAAAAAAAGTTTGAAGTGTTTTTCACGATTTTTTTGTATGCAGATATGTTAACATATTATTTGTTTAATTTTATGGTAAGAAATCATTAAGTTTGAGAATAATCTTTTACCACTTTTTAAGAGTTACTCGAAATTTGTGATTTGTGCGGTTAAGCCGAAGTTACGAATTGTTCGTTTTAAACTTTTTTCGATATCGTTTATGACGTTTTAAGATATTGTTATTGTTGTACTGTAGTCAATGATCATAACAATCAATAAAAAATGCCGTTAACATCTGAACAACCTGCTCAGGCCATCACAATGTTAGACCAATGACTGCCGCAACGTAAAGTACCTAATGTAAAGTACGTACCACGTTCAGCGATGCACTATGCATAGAGAAGATACCAGGAGACTGGCAGCTACACGTGCAGACCATAAAATGAAGGCGTGAGGTGCACATCAGCTCGAGAAGACCCGTTTATTGTTCAAGAGATACTCAGAAATGGCTTTCTGACAGTTTTTGAGATACGCCACCGGCTCTAAAACACCAGGATAATAAATGTGAGTGAGCAATCAGTGAGAAAACTAATGAAGGAAGTTAATTTGAAGGTTTGCAGACCAGCACGCCGTCCAGAACTTCTCAGACATCACAGAGAAGCACGTCTTCGTTTTGCACAAGAACATGAAAACTAGACCCACAGCCAGTGCGCTCGTGAGGTGTTCACAGATGACTGCTAAGGCACTTTACGAGCTTCTGATAGACAAGAGTCAGTATAGAGGAGACGAGAAGAGAGGTTTTCACCCATCACCACACTCAAACTGCGATTTTTCATGGAGGGTCAATAATGGTATGGGGAGGTATAAGTTCCAATGCTCGCACGGAGTTAGTTATCGTAGATAATGCCTTAAATTTGATCAGATACATTGAGGAAATTCTCTAGGAACATGTTCAGCCCTATTACAGGTTTATGAGTGAAGAAAATTTGCTACTAATACACTATAACGCACGTCCGCGTGTCGTACGATGCGTATAAGAGTACCTTCAAGAGGTTATTATTGAAAAATTGGCGTGGCCAGCTCGTAGCCCGGATCTTAATCCAATAGAACACATCTGGGACATGCTTAAAAGAAACATAAAGTTCGATTCCAACCCAGCACCAATGTTAGATGAGCTTAGAAATACAGCTGGGGCCGTTTGGTACACTATAGCTCAAGTGGACATCAAAAATGTCTTCTAGAGTATGCCAGACTAGATGCAAACCGTGTTTAAGGAAAGAGAAGGAAACACCCTATATTAAAAGGTTAAATTTTTTTTATGGAAACGTTCTTTCTAATTTTTGTGCATTTTTTAAGAAAACATTTAAATTTCACAGGAAAAGCGTAAATTTTAGTTTAATTCATATCTACGCGGTAGTACTTCTTATAAACTTCCAATTATTACTAAAAGTTAGTAAAAACATTAAAGTAACTAGTTTTGATTAAATTTTTATTGAATTTTGTAGTAGAAAAGAAATAGTGTTATTTTACCCAAAAATTTGCAGTGGCCAAGATTCCGTGCCGGTGAGTGTAATTTATCAAACTGTCACTTGCACTTGTAAACAAGGCAAATGATTGCTGTTAATTAATCGAATGCGCTTTATCATCATTGAACCAATATAACAGATAAATATTTTATATTTATGGTAATTGTGCTATTTTAGTCCTCGATATTATGCAAGTTCATTTAAAGATATTAAATTCTTAATGTTACTTTGAAAACTTTTTGAAAAAGATCTTTGGTATTTTATATAATCAGAAACTTCTTTAGGCGCGTTCTAACAAAAATTCTAGGTCGCGTCATGGCAATACCGTCACGTAATGGAGTGAGACGGCGATTTTGAATCTTGTCAAAGCGGTTTCACTTCTAACACACGCTCTTTTTTCATGTAAATACGTAGAGTAAGTAGTGTCACTGATATTAAAAAATAGACATCTTTTCCATTTTTGTAGCTTTTCAATTTCCTTTCAGTTTAAAAACACTTAAAACTAAAAAAGGACATTGATTTGCAGTTTTACTAAAAAAACTATTTTTAACCAATTTCTTTCACATAACCCAAAAGACAAATGTTTTAACCTTTAAGCGGCAATTACTTTAATTACCTATACTTTTAATTTGGTCAAAGAATTCTCGTAACCCACTTACAAAAAAGACGACAATTATTCAATTGTTTTAACATCAGTACCGAGGCAAATTATCGAATAGTTTCATAGAATTTTGACAATCGTATTTTTATATGAAGAGCTTAATTAAAACTAGTTGCACGCCCTGACTCCGCTCCGGTTGAAATTTTATTGATTTGATGATTACTTAAAATAAATTTACGAAGTAAAAAATGAAGTTTTGTATGCAGTAAGTTTATTTTTGTTGAACTATTATCATTCGGTCCAAGAACTAAGTTCATGAACGTTTTTTACAAACAAGAGTACCCTATTTTTTCTAATTTTTGTGTGATTTTTAATCTTTTGTTTCTATTTCTAATTGCCTTCTTTTACCTTCAGCCCTCAGCTTACTACTTATCTATCCTAATATTTTTTGTTACTTTTTTCCGGTTTATCACTAAAATTCACTTAAAGCTAACCGCTCGCGTCATTTATTTTTACAACTACCGTATTTTTTCACATTTTTCGTAATTTTTTCTAATGTTTTATTTTATTTTTTATTTCCACTAACCTTCAGCCCGCGCTCTTCTCTCGAACTCATCGAACAGCCGGTTGACTTCATCTATCTCCCGTCTCAACCGCCTCAATTGTGGATCAGCCGGATCACCCTCAGCTAGTAATTTCTCAGCGTCTTCGTTCAGCGCACGGCGTATCGCTTGTCTCTGTTCCGCGCCCATCGCTACGAACTGGTTAAACAAACATAAAACATGTAATTACGGAAATTAATAATATCCTAAATATGTTGCCTATTCATAAATAATAAAAAAATCTATTTGAAAAATGTTGTAAAGAAATTAGGCCTGTTCAACATACAAAGAAATGCGATGATGTAACATTTTTTATTTCATCTTAATATATATAAATCTCGTGTCACAATGTTTGTCCTCAATGGACTCCTAAACCACTTAACCGATTATAATAAAATTCGCACACCATGTGCAGTTCGATCCAACTTGAGAGATAGGATAGCATTGAGATATACATATGGAGACGACACCGCCTACATCACTTATGTTCCGCTCAACATACGCCATATGGCGTAACTGCACGCTCATTTTTTATTTGTTTTAAAGTGAAACGCATCAAATATGCCTTCGTGTGTGTTACGATATTGCACAAATAATACAAATAATACGGAAAAGTGCAAAGGAATAACTTTCATCGATAAGTACCTAACTAGATAATAATTTTTAAAACTTAGTTAGAGCAAAAAAATGGCGCACAGATTTTGTTCGTGGTGTCTCCTCCATACGTAGTAATATTATCTCAATGTAGGATAGTTTAAATCTCAAATCGTTTTAGAGAAAGCGGGCGAAGCCGCGGGCGGTAACCTAGTCTATATATAAATTTTTAAAGAATAAAAATAAATCGATCACGAAATTAAATCTTTGATAAAATAGTTAAGGATACATCCAAATGAAAAAAAAAATATTTAACTAACTTCATAAATTAATACAACGTAAAGAAATCAAAAACCGAATATTCTACCTTTATTTCCTACTGTACGTAAAAAAAAATCTCACCTGCGGGAAATCCCACCCCTTCACCACCTTAATCGTAGCGAAGATCATATTCTGACGCATGCGCAGTTGCTTCCTCTGCCATAGCTGTATCACCTTTACACAGAAAAACAACACTATCAGCACAAAACACATAATTCTACACACACAGACACATTTCTGTCAATATTTTGCAGAGAAAGGTAATTTATGAATATTTTATGTAATTAAGCACTTTTTTATCACTACATAGTATAAAAAAAAGTCACTTTTGCCGTCTGTGTTTAAAACGCAACAGATTTTGATGGTTTTTTTTAATAGATAGACTAATTCAAGAGGGAGGTTCTAGTATATAATGTGTTAGGTTTTAGATAAAGCGGGTGAAGCCGCGGGCGGAAAGCTAGTATATGTATAAATCGAAAATTAGCACGGAACACACAACTCAGCACACACACAAATATGACTGACAGAATGTCGACGGAATTAGTTATCAATATTTTGTTTTGCTTAATTAAGCGCTTTATTTATATTTATGTGAGTCATTAAGATCAAAGTTTGTTATACACGTAAAATATTATCGATTATAGAATTATAGTACAAAACTTTACAGAGTCGAATAACGCTGTTAAGTTCTATGCTTCAATAGCTGTGAATTTAAAACATTGGATTTGTTTTTCTTTCTAGCGATTTTAAGATAACACATAAAAAGATGTTATAATAATGTAACTTGTTTTTACGATAAATTCTGTTTTATTCATTGAGGAATAATAGCTTTTCACCATCGTGCTACGTACTATAACAGCTTGCTGCGTACTATAACAGCCATGCTGCGTACTATACCCGCTATGTTGCGTACTATAACAGCCATGCTGCGTACTATACCCGCTATGTTGCGTATTATAACAGCCGTGCTG
>CAJQZM010038055.1:0-17274 GCA_907164665.1 Colias nastes | reverse complement strand
GGGGAGGATGGAAGTGGGGAGGATGGAGTGTGGGAGGATGAGAATGGGTAGTATGGGAGTTGGGAGGATGGGAGTTGGGAGGGTGGGAGTTGGGAGGGTGGGAGTTGGGAGGGTGGGAGTTGGGGGTGGGAGTTGGGAGAATGGGATGTGGGAGGATGGGAGTAGGGAGGATGGGAGTGGAGAGTGGGGAGGATGACGGTTGGGAGGATTGGGGAAGATGGAAGTGGTGAGGGGACGCTAGTAAATAAAAAATTTATAATTTAATTTATGATAAATTAATAATTCATAAAACGAGCAGTTTTGCCAATATTTTGCGTCAAACGGGAACAAAACTAAAAATTTCAAATTTTTGGGAAAAACGGTCCATCTTTGAAAGGATACAGCTTAGAATTTTACTTGTCGGAGTTTGTGACTTTTAGAGCAAAAAGTGAAAACAGTCCAAAATTTTCGCAGTTTATCACCTGGTGCGCAGCGAGCACAACTTTTTTGAAGTTGCAAATTGGGATTTACATCACTAAATGATCCAAACAACATACCAAAAAAGCAGCACTACATCATTTTTTGCGAATTTTAGGTTTTTTAGTGTCGATTTCTACCGGCCTAAAACTATAAACTAAGAATCGAATAAAGATTAAGATTGATACAGTACGATCTATACAAATACAAGCGTAAGTAACAACCATTGCAACAAAATATATGTTCTAATTCAAGTGTCTTAAATCACCACTTTTTTTATTGATTTTTCGCTTTCTGTTTAGGGGAAGAACCTAAACAATTTGCAAGATTAACAAACATCTATTCTGAACCTATTAGAATGTACATTTAAAATTTATTGTCTATAATTTAAAATACAAAAACAAAAACTTACTTCTGTATCCATTTCTCAGCATCTGTGACTTGCTCGAAGAAGTTGTGGTATTGTGTCGTGTGCTTGAGATGTGTCTCAAGGCAGAGGGTCAGTTGTAACACCCACGCCCATTGAGATTGCATCACCTTTTGAATATAAAATATATTTAAGATACAAAAAATATTTAATTGCATTATTTGAGGATAATTGTGAAAAACATGTATTTGAACATTTGTTACATTTTTCATAATTTTTAAGTACGGGGTGATCTATTTGAAGTAGGTACGTACTACACTATTTCAAAACAGTGTTTTTTTTTTATATGTATAAATCTATATTATATTCGCGAATCTATGATTTTTCAAAATCACTTATTGCCAAGTACTGAAAATCATCCTAAAAAAATACCTGCAAATTCGACTCCCAAACTACTGAAAAAACATTCAAATCTGAAAAAATACCTGTAAATGCGACTCTATGGTTTTCATAGCCGGGTGGTGTTGTGCGATCAATGCTTCTCCTCTATCTATCACATTGCTGAACTGTAGTTCCCGCTTCTCGAGGGATGACATCAATTGCTGGTAAAAAAAACAAAGTATATAGTGATTTTTTTGGTCTATTTTAAGTTATCTGTGGTGGAATGGTGGATTTTTATAACGTAAAATTATATTTTATCTATTAAGTGTCAATTAATCTGAAACTATTTATTGTTTTTTAAAAAATTACCATAGACAAAAAGGAAACTAGTAAAGAGAGATTTTAACATTTTATAGACATTTTATGACAGGTATGAGAAAAGCAATAGTTAAGATTTTTGCATGGAATTATTTCATTTAATTTCGGACGATTTCAGAATAAAATAAAGTTCACTGTTACAGTATAAAAGTATGTGCAGAATTTTTTTTATCAAAAAATTTACCTAACATATAATAACACGTAACATTTTTTTTTATTCATATAAGACATATTTTGCAAATTCTTACAACAAATATAACAAACACAAATAAAACAAATAAAAAATAAATTGTGTGAAACAAACCTCGCTATCGTCTCCAAATGAATGCTTGCGCGGAAAGAAAATAAAATATTAACAAAACAACTTATTTTTTGAACAATAGCTATTTGATTATGTGGTGAATGATTATTTACATGAAGTATGAAAACTATAATTATCATATCCTAACTTATTTTATTTACAAGATTATAAAAAAATCTTGCTATTTTTCTAGGAAACTGTAGTTTTTAAAAAGACATTCGTATTTTATCTATATTTTTTTTTTTGGTATTTCAATGAATAATTTTTTGCAATTACATAATGCGAATCCACGCCAACTTGGATCTTATTTTCATCAGTCTTAACTACAAAAATTTTTATTGACCTATACGAATATTTTTAATTAAATTAGTTGGTAAGAAAATAAAATTATAACCAACCAAAGTATAACATAACATTTGTAAATCATATTTTGACTTCTACATTAGCAAATATTTTATTATTATCTTTATAAAAAAAATTTACACATCTTCCTTTTTATTAGTGCATAGCAGTTTTAACAAATTCATTCCTATAGCTTATTTACAAATCCACAATAAAAATAGAAAAAAAAATCGCATTTTTTTACTATATCACAACACAAACCTCAATAATCTTGAACATACACCAAAAAATGATTTTCACATTTTTACATCACAAAAAAATAATTTTTTCACATTTTTTTTTATAAAAAAGCAACAAACCTCATAATAATGTTGTACAGCAGGTAAGTTAATATGCGGGTCTGCCCAATCGCGGGACAATTCAACTTGTTCCTTCTCGTTGAGCCAGTTTAATTCCGCCGTAGCTGATTGGAGGAAATCTTGGAGCGCGTCTAGATCTGAGATACTGGAAGAAAAAAATATTTTTTTATTAATTTTTTCTCCATTTTGAAGTTGGTTGTAAATGTGCTTAACTTTACTGCAATTTAAATTGTGATATGATGTTGTAACTCTTGCTGAAATTGCAAAATTATGTTTAGTTGAACTTAGATATTTTGAACACACACACTCACAAGTACAATAGTACTTGTGAGTGAAAATACTGAGAATTTCGATAGTAAATTATATTTAAATATTAACGATAAAAACGCGAAATCATTTTACAAGTAACAAAAAATGTGGAAAAATATCCATTCAGGAAAATGTTTGTAACATTTTTTTTTAACATTTAAACGATTTATTTTGAAACAACATTTAAAAAAAATCTATTTTTATTTTACAAAAATAACATGCATCTAGAAGGGTTTTTAACCAATATTCCTTAACGATGAAAGTAGTTTACATATTATAATTCCTTACCGCTTTGTACTTGTTGACAGCAGATCAGCATATGATTTCTGCAGCTGACTCAAATGCTGGTTGTATAGATTCAATTCTTCGCCGTTGAAATTCGACCTGTTGTGTACGCATTGTTCCACCTGAAAACAAAATATTTATTAGTTAAATCTATGGAGAAAGTATTATTATAGTGTAAGTGATAATTACAGTGCTGTATACATTAAAAAATGCATAATTTTATACGTTGAAATTCACGTTTTCCCGTGCATATTAAAAAACAGATAGAGTAAGAGAAAGAGATAGAAGTTTAATAAAGATAAATCTTGTAAATAATTATCGTTCGTTATGTTTTAACGCTTAAACTGAACTAAATCGCATCAATAAGACAGATTAGGGGAAAACAAAAATGTATGGACAATCCAAGGCATTTATAAAAGGAAGTATGTACTACGAAATGCACATAAACAAAACCATGTGCGTAAAGCTAGTAAATTAAATATCTCACCTTAGAATGGAACTGATCGATTTGTTTGTGTTCGCGTTGATGTTTGTCCAGCTCATGTTGTACGGACGGTAAGTCAGATCCGTACTCCGATTCGTGTAGTTTTTTCTGTAATAAAATAGATATTATTAAGTTATTTAAGATATAATATTGTTTATATACCTACTTAAAGGTATTGTGGTTTGGATTAGAAATTATTTTCGTTTGTAAAGTAATTTTGCTGAAATATTGTATTCAGTAGGCGATTCGTAAAGAAAAATTTAACAGTGAAACAGAAGTAAAATCTGTTCCATATCCATACTGTACTCTTTAAAACTTGTCTATTCCTTCTAATTTTAATTTTTTCTTTGTTTTAAATAAAAATTGCTAATCCCAAAGCGCTTGCTAAATCTTTATTTCAAAAACTTGCTGTTTTCACAACTATCTACTGTGGTCTACTGCAACTATCATTACCTGTCGGTCTATTGATTTATTGGCCTACTGGTCTATCGGACTACTGGTCTACTGGTCTATTGGTCTACTGGTCTATTGGTCTACTGGTCTATTGGTCTACTGGTCTATTGGTCTACTCACCAGCCGCTCCTTGCACCAGCGCGTCGCGTCATGCAGCTGCTGGAAGCTGGGGTCTGTCTCGTGGACCCTCGTCTCTAGCACCGTGCGCGTCTCCCGCCGGACCGTGGTCTGCTGCACGGGGAGACGCACGGAAGACAGTCTCGGTACCAGACGCCCGGTGAACGCTTGACGAGCGTTCAGCCAGCGGTCGTGGACTTGTTGTACTCTGGAATGGTAGAATAATATTTAAACAAATTATACTGACTTTAAAAAAGCCTTCTATAAGGTTAATCACACGTGTCTACTTGAAAATTAATCTTTGAAGAAATCCGCAGTAATCTATTGCGCTGGCATTCTTTATTTTTTTAAATAGATCTCACATAGTAAAAAAAAAAAAGGAAATTATTACCATACTGTATCTATTACATAAAGTGTTTCACACGGTTCAAATCTGGGTCCCTTATTGTTTATAATCTTTATCATTGATTTTTGTAACAAATTTCAATAAAACTGCATGTTGTGATTTAAATAATTTTCGAATTTTTTTTATAATAAACGGCTGAAATGACAGCATTGCACTTGAATAAATTAAAAGATTGGTGTGAAATATTTTGTTTCTCAATTTCGATGAAATTTTTATTATATAATTTCGTTTGAAAAAATGCCATAGCTCTTAACAGCTACCTTGCTGATAGATAATCACAATGTTAATAATAATCATCATTTTATAACATCGAATCTAACCTTACACCAAACTATACTACAGATTTTACTATTCCTACTACTACTAACCTCCTCTGCAGCTCCGTCGCTTGCGGGTATCTCCCGTCTCTTAACGCCTGCGCATCCGCGAACATATCCCTAATAGTGTGTTCCGTAGCACGCAGTTCATGTTCAATCTGTTCCGCCGCGAGTTTAGCTTCAGCGGGATGCACTCCGCGCTCCATGCGACGGATCTCGCTTTCGATGTGCCGTTCGACGCTGTCTAGCGTAGATTCTGTTTGTTTTATGTCCCTGGAAATGAATAGACGTTTAAAATACAGTTTTTACAGTCGATTTATTATGTTTGATAAATTGACACACATGATCTATGTAATTTGTTCGATCATAAGAAATATTATGGTACAGATTAAATACACAATAAATCTGCAGATTGTTGGATAGATGTTCTTTAAACCCCCATAATTAAAAGAACATAACATTTGTTGCTTGACTTTCTGTTTCTTTGTATTATACCCATCGTACTGCACTGTGCAGCTTCTTCGTCAAGCGCTGTTTTTGTACCTGCGCTGATACGTCTGGCAGTATTTTCCCTTCCAGCGGTTTCAGCTGCTTTTCCAACCTAATTAACTTTACAGCTACCACTTCCACCTCTATTTCTTCCCTTCCAGCGGTTCCAGCCGCTTGCTATACCCCGCTTACCTGTGCAGCTTCTCCATTAAGCACTGCAGCGGTACTTGTGCAGCTAGTACCTTTGCCTTTATTCCTTCCCTTACAGCTAGGGTTGCCAACTATACTTTTTTAAACAGTATTCTATTGTTTTTCACTAAATTATACTTTTTACTGTTTAACAAAAAAAAAGTATACAAAATACTGTTTTCAGCATCAAAATGCAGACACATTATTATGTGTTACATTTAGACGCCCACAAATTTTTTGAAGTAAAACTTCTTTAGGCGCGACTAGGGAGTAACTCAGATTTTTTTTCTGACGGAAGTAACGCTTACTATAGTCTGTGTAGTTTCCGCCATTTAAAAATAATAATTCTGATTGGTTGTAAGTATATGTCATATACTACACGCTTCTTGACTTATACGCCAGCTAGTGGCAAATATCATAATCAATTAGGATTATTTATTTAAGTTAATATTTAATCATTTCAGTGATATATGTCGTCAACGCCAAAGAAGTTTTACTTCAATCGCGCGTAAAGGTTACACGCACACACTTTTTTTTTTATTTAGTCAGAGGGCGCACACTACAATAAATACTATTTGTTTTGCTAAAATACTGTTTAATAATCTTCATAGATCTGAATATTATATACTTTATTTCTTGTAAAATAAAACCGGCCAAGTGCGAGTCGGGCTCGCGCACAAAGGGTTCCGTAGCAGCAAATATAATAAATTACAGTTAAATCAACCTATCTCAAAAACTATAAGAGATACTTTGATCAAACCAAAAATCGTTGAAAGAGTTAATTAGCATGCATCACCTCTATTTTTTTTAGAATTTTATACCCCGTAGTTATAAAAATAGAGGGGGGGGGACATACTTTTTACGACTTTGAGAGCTGATATCTCAAAAACCGTTCACTTTAAGAAAAATGTTTTTTAGAAAACTTTATATCATTTTAAAAGACCTTTCCATTGATACCCCACACGGGTATGTACATCGAAAAAAAAAATTTCATCCCTCAGTTACATGTATGGGGGGCCCCACCCCCAATTCTTTTTTTTACTATTTAGTGTCATATTTTTGTAGCGGTTCATACAACACATATTCCCATCAAATTTCATCACTGTAGTACTTATAGTTTCCGAGTAAATCGGCTGTGACAGACGGACAGACGGACAGACGGACAGACGGACATGACGAAACTATAAGGGTTCCGTTTTTGCCATTTTGGCTACGGAACCCTAAAAAGTTGGCAACCCTACTTACAGCGGTTCTAGCCGCTGTATCCTCCCCATTCCCCACTCCACTCACCTGTGCAGCTTCTCCGCCAAGCGCTGCAGCCGCTCGAGCCGGCGGATCTCATCAGAGAGGTCTCTCTCGCGTTCCTGCTGCGCCATCAGCAGACGCGACCACGCTTGTTCTAGCGCTTCTGGTCTTAAAGTCGGTTCTATCTCTATCTCGCCCACCGTTTCGAAGTATTTCTGTAAACGAATAGGGTGTAAGTACGAAAATAAAATATAAAACGTTTTTAGGTATGGACATTTTGATCATTTTTATGGCTATTGTATAAAAAGTTGGCAATAACAACACTGTACAATGCAAGTTACAATACAAGTACAAATAGGCGGAAAAGAAAAATTGACATCAAATGCCTTCTCGATACCATAAAAAAAGACCCTTAGAGCTGTATCTTCTAAACATTATTTCAATTGGAATCCAAAGATAATGAATACCACAGATAATACATAAAAAAAATTAAAGTGGTACATTATTATTTTTCTGTACTTTGACGATTTCAAAGCGCTTTTAAACGAAGTCTAGTTGAATAAATCAGTATTTGAGATTGAAATTTTACAGTTTGAATAAGCTCACCTCTAACTCCCGGTATTGATGGAAGAGTTTCTGTTTGTCCCTCTGCCGGAGCGGCACCTCCTCGTTGCGGAAACGCGTGCTTTCGCTGAGTAGCTTTTTCATTTCGATCAAAGTTGACGGGAAAGCACGGTCCTGGAAAATGTAAAGTACTTTGATTTATTTATCAATGCAAATCTGAGAAAGCCTAAAATTATGTGGAAACACATTAAGGAAAACACGGGTATAAACACAAAGAAACAGCCTTTACTTACTGGTCATCTTGGAAATCCTGATGTTCTAAACAATCATTTCCTTGATGTCCCTGGAAATAACTTACAGCTATCCACGCTAACTTACTATGAGTTCCATCGCCACGGTGATACTTCTTTCTCCTTTAAACCTGTAAATGAGTCGACTGTGCTACGTACCATTCAGGAACTCAAATCGCAAGCTGTTGGAGTCGATGATATCTCATTAGATATGTTCAAGCTTACACTCCCAGCATCTCTGTCAACTATAACCTACATCATAAATCTATCTTTTGCATCTGGTGCCTTCCCAAGTCTGTGGCGAAACGCGCTTGTACATCCCATTCCTAAAATTGATAATCCGCTGGATTTGAAGGATCTCCGACCAATCAGCATATTACCATGCCTATCGAAGATTCTGGAAAAAATAGCACACAAACAGTTAATGGATTATTTAGAAAAAGAAAATATCTTACCTGATCGTCAGTCTGGTTTCAGGAAACGCAAAGGTACAACTACAGCTGTGACTGATGTGATGGATGATATTCTTTGCGCACAAGATGAAGGGAAAGGTACAGTGCTTGTACTGTTGGACTACTCAAGAGCTTTTGATACTATAAATACTTCACTTCTGTTATCCAAACTGACATATTATGGTTTAAGTCCACCTACTATAAATTGGTTTAATAGCTATTTGAGTGGTCGAACACAAAGAGTATCAGTTGCAATGGAGGATGGTAGTATCAGGTTGTCAGAATGCAAAACAGTAACAAAAGGGGTTCCTCAAGGCTCTATTTTAGGACCCCTTTTGTTCATATTATATAGTGCCGATATTGTAAAGCAAATAAAATCATGCAAATATCACATATATGCTGACGATGTTCAGCTTTTTACCTCCTTTTACCCAGATGAAACATGTTCCGCAATAAACAATTTAAACTTGGACTTAGCTTCAATATTCGCATGGTCAAGCCGAAATTCACTTGTACTGAATCCTAATAAGTCGAAGTTCATGGTTTTAGGCACACCTAAAGTAGTTAGCTCCATTCAAAATCGTCTCATTCCCGTAACTATTAATAACGAAGTCATAAAACGTGTTGCGGAAGCCCGAAACTTGGGGATCATTTTTGACGAAAATCTACGATTTGAAAAATATATTAATGTTACAGTAGCTAACTGTTTCTATCGTTTAAAAATTCTGTACCGAATAAGAAAATATCTTAATACGGAACTTCGTGTAAGGCTTTGTGATAGCCTTGTCCTATCTAAATTTAATTACATGGATGTGGTATATGGTAGGCGGATTTTGAAGCGAACGAAACGAGCAATACAGCGCGTTCAAAACGCATGTGCCCGGTTCTGTTGGAACATTCCTCCACGGGAGCACATTACGCCATTTTTAAACAAAGCCTGTTTGTTAAATATGGAAAATCGACGACGACTCCATTTCGCCTCGTTCCTTTTCGATATTATTAAGTTTGAATCTCCTCTATACCTCTTTCAAAAGTTGGTTTGGATGGGAGATCATCAGGCAGTGTACAAAACGAGACAAGCAGCGAATAAACTGATGATTCCTAAACACCACTCTGCCAGTTTTAGGGGAAGCTTCAAATACAGTGCCACTAAGTGTTGGAACAATTTACCACCGCCGCTTCCTAGCCTTCGCGCGGTTGAGAACTTTAAAAAAAAATACACAGTTATATTACTAGAGAAACAGATCCAACCTTAGTGGCTACTGATGATGATTATCTTTATCTCTATTTCATATATAATATGTATATCTATCAAATGTAAAAAATATTGAATATACGTTAATTATACTTTCTTTTATATATTTATTACTACTTATATCATTTTTATTCTATTAATTTTTGTTTATCTCTGCACATAGACGTATTATATTTATTTTTATTTTAATATTTTATTACTGTAATGGAGGTCACTCTGATTATTGCGACAACATTAATTAGGGGCCACTGAAAACCAGCGCTGTGCGTGCATTTCTGTCGTACAGTATTTAGCTGAGTTGGTCACCCTTTTTCGAGGACATCCTACCGTGCAAATTTCGTTTTATTTTTTATTTTTTTCTCTTTATAATTTTACTTTTTTACTGTTCTGTTTATCATGTTTTTAAGACTTTGTTTGTTTATGTCCTTGAAATAAATGTTTTTTCTTTCTTTTCTTTCTTCTAAAGTAAAGATTGTAGTATGCTATCGTAAATTGAATTTATTGAGCAAGAAATGCTTTAAAATATGGTCTGTCATTGAGATTCTGGTCACAATATTGTTTATGAAATAAAATCTATTATCAATTTTCTTGATCTTTTAAAAAATACTTGCAGAAAAAGTCAAGTGCAAGCATATTCCTGATATTTTAGGACATCTTAAGAACAGCTATTTTTCATTACCTATCGTTATAAATTATCATGGAAATGGCCAAAGCAAATCACTATATTATATCCTTTTATTTTACTTTTATATCCAGCTTACCTGCATAAGAGAGCATTTCTCGTGTAACCACGCGCGATGCTGCGCCGCGTTCTCAGTATACGAAGCGGCGCGGCGCTGAGACTCAGCGTCGAACAGCGGGTGGACAGCGGGCGGTTCAGGGAATGTCTCGTATAGGGATGAAATGTATGTGATGAGGGACTTTTCGTCCGGTTCGTGTGTGTCGACGTCTGGAATGGATGGAGCACTTAATTTAACATCGATAAAAAACAGTACCTAGTAATAAGTTTTATCAAAATTAAAGATTTATTAATTGAAGTTGGATAATATGGAAAAAAATATATGAGTTATGAGACAATCGTAATATTTGGGTAACACGAATTTATATCAAAAAGTAATCGGAATCAAAGTATAAAGACTGTAGTCTTTATTCTTTGATTCCGAAAATAAAATAAAATTTACAGAGGGTATTGGTACAAAAATAAACTATTGTTACGAATTTAGCAGAAATAAATTGAACCATCCTGCTGACTTCTCCTAATAATAGTTCTACGAAAGATAATATTTAACGAAAACCTAAATCACTTTCAAGTTCTCCGAACTAAACCCAATTTAAATGGGACCACAAGGAAGGCACCAGCTTTTAGAACCTCCTTCCTTTTTATGCCCGTTGAAAATTCTATTAATGTAACTATACTACAGCAAATCCTATATCAATCAGTAACATTGTCATTCTATACACAAACCACTGAACATACAATACAAAAAGACATAGACAATAGATATCCAGCCCTATTTCATCACTAGACATTCTAACAATAGTCAACGCTAAATGCCAAAGGATACACGAGTTCAAACGACACAGGTGAAGAGTAAAATTACAGTACTGTCTTGAGTAGAGAACTATTATTTACGCTTGCTTGCTTTGAGGAAATGACGCCCTTGAGACGTGGAATAAATAAGTGCATAAAAGGCCGTGTATGAAGATTGAACTGTTGTTAACAATCTACAAATGTGTGTCTAATAGAGCCAAAAATAATAATATTTGTAAAATGTATGGTTGCAGAAAAATTCGACCAACTCTACTTATTATTGATAAACATTTAGAAGTTATGCTATTATTTATAAAACATTGCAGATTGCTTTTAATTGCGTAATAAAATACTTTTTGTATATTTTATTGGGTTCTCAAAGGTATGCTAGCAAAGATGGCATAAAAATTAAGGTAACAAAGGTACCTGTACAATTTCACCACTACGACGTAATAAATAAAGAATTCTATAAAACACACTCATATAGTACCAGCGTGCAGACAACGTCACGGTATTTAGTTACACGTCACCGGAGCGTAAACAATGGCTCGTAAAGACCTGTCTGGAGTCTGATGGTTCTCCTTTGTGACTCAATCCATTACTTTGGATATGTTTGTTGAGAATATTATGTTTCAATCATCGAGCTATGTTCCTAATAAGTACGTCTGTATACATAGTAGTAAAAGGCTGAAGTAATACAATAGTTTTCTTTCGATAAGTAGATGATTAGGGAAGTTTAATTGGACTGAACGTAGAGCCTAAAAAAATAGGTTATAAAGCTCTTGCCACAATTTATTGGGGAAGTGGTCTATTGGAGCGGTAGACTATCTGTATAAAATAAACTTTTAAAAGGTTATGGGGACGCTGACTTTCTGACTGAAATTTTTGTCTCTCACAACTCCAATCTTTGTTTATTTGTAGGACTGTAGTATGAATCTACCTTACGTGTGTATTGCCAAAATTATGAAGGGTATTTTGAGTAGGATATTTTTAATAAAACATTCATATTTTCTATTTCTTCAATTGAGTCAACCTACTATATATATATATATTTTTTACTTTTAGGGCAGTCATAGCTGATAGAAATAAATAATAAGAATGAAATTTTATACTGAAATGCCTGCTATTTCAAATATTTGATCTAGTTACGCCTTAATTGCGTCCATTCGCAGTGGACTGTGAAAATGCGTGTTTACAAACGATCGAACCGACAAAACATTGACCTGTACATTCATTTATCATATAGTATGGACGGACAAATCAAATTTATTTTGGAAGGGTTCATTTCTACATAAATTAAAAAATAAAAACAGACTGTTATAGGTGAACATTGGAAAATTAAAACTAAGTCAACCTTACAACATTTTGTATGTGAATTGAAATGATGGAAAAGTTCTGGATAGTATAATAGGACGTAGGATTCAATACATTATTTAGATGGACAATAATGAAGATCATTTAAAGGTTCTTGAAGATATACCTAAATATCGAAGAAAATGCAAAATGATAAAATCGTAGAAATGGAAACCTAATCGATACAAGATACAGAACAGTTAAATGATATAGTTTTAATATAAAATACATACCTTCGGGATCCAACAACCTGGTGACTCCATACTCCTTCTCGACGACGTGGAAGGCTGTTTCCAAGCGCTCTCGAACCTGCCTTGATCTGTAAAATTTAAATATATTTTAATCACATTATAATTTAATCTGGGAAAATAGTAGTTACAGGTAAAATTATAGTCAATACTAGAAAGAGTAATAATGCAATACGAATTTGACTAGGTAGAAATGAATTCCTACATCGGTGGTAATTTACTTTAAAAAAATGTCTGGTAAATAAGAAACAAGAGTCTGTTGATAATGTCTTCAAATGTAATTGAACAAAATAAGAGAGCAAGAAACCAATGATCGGTTTAAAAAATAATGAGCAGAATATTTTTAGTTTAAACATTTTAATTAAACTGAAATTTGTTAACTTGCTAACGTTTTCCTAAACTGCAAAGTTAAGCCAGTAGAAACGCGAGAAGGAAAAATTACTGAACGATGTAATCTTTTCTTTTCGCGTATCCAACTGTAGATACCAAGCTTACACTGCCAGAAAGAGTCTCTTACTGTTTAAGCAAGATTTTATGTTCCTGTAGATACCTATCTTCAACTGCCAGAAATAGTCTCTTACTATTCCAGCAAGCTTTTCCAAAGCTCCTTACCTGATATTACGCCAGTCTATCAGATCAGGGCGGTTCCTGTGTATCAGCGCGTTGAAGGCCAGTCCATCTCGCCATGACGAGGTGAAGTCGGACACCCGAACACCTGGGTACTTGGCTGTAGAGCGCCGAGCCCAGCTCAGCAGCGCCTCGCGGGCCGTCACGTTTGGCTCTTGCCCGACCACTATGTCGGATATCTGGAAAAAAGATTTTTATATGAGGAATTGTTTTCTCGATGAGTAATAGGTTTTTGGCGATTAGAATATGCTGTTGAATTAAGGTATTTGGTAGAAGGTACATGCCCATTTTTTTCTACGTGCCTTGTAGTGGATTTCTATTATATATATCATCAAAGCAAAGAAATAGGTATTTGAACTCAGCTGTTTACATTTAAAGAAAAGTAATGTAACAATAACGAATCACACATATTTCAAAGTAAATTAAAATTTTAAGGCATCCTGCTGTAGGATATAAGCAGTCGCTTGCGATCATGGAATCAGTAATGACTAAGGTAATGACCAATCCGACTAAAGTAAAACATCAGAGGTTCTTAATACGTTGCGTATATTATTGATTTAAACTAAATACATATTTCATTAAATATACCTATCTAATGCATCAAAACTTGACAATTAAATAAAGCAAAACTGAAAAAAGGAACTACTTTTTTTATAAACCAAGCTTAATCTACATCCAGACATTCTATGAAATATAAATTAACCAGCTATAAGTACGTCCTGTGCGCCTGGCGAGCAGCCAGACGCAGGAATAGCTTCAAGTATGAGGAAGTCTCTTTCATTAGCTCGAATACTATGCAACCTGATTATCGTCATGTTCCAGACTTGTTTGTTAGTCTGGTTATCTGTTAATGAGTAACGACAACGCGATGTGTATGAAATCGTAGGCCAATAGATTCGAGTTGTAATCGCTTGTTAAGTCTTTTTATGTATAGTTAAATCTACTGTAATATATTGTCTTTCAATTTTTTTTTAAATATCTAATGATCACTGTTGTTACATTTATATCCAGAAGTCCATTAAATTACTGATACTTTCCATTATTAGAACAAACTATGTTTTTGAAAGGGATGTTTCGCAAATTACCTATTATTATGTCATTTTTGTTTCTTTTAAACTGTATAAGTTCTCGTTTTAATATACTTAGATGTACTATCTATACTAATATCACAGTATTACAATAGCTAATATTATAAAGCTAAAGATTTTGTTTGTTTGAACGCGCTAATCTCGGGAACTACTGGTCCGATTTGAAAAATTTTTTCGGTGTTAGATAGCTCATTTATCGAGGAAGGCTATAGGCTAATATATAATATCATCACGCTACGACCAACGGAAGAGGAGTCACGGGGGTAAAACCACGCGGAGCAGCTAGTTAAAAATAAACGTTTCCTAAGTCTCATCTACGCGAAATAGACTACAATAATAAAGGAACAATTAATAAACATAATGATATTGAACTGTCATAATTTAGTCTATTATAGAGACATCAATCACAACTCTACCATTAGTATAATCTTTACCATCTGAACTCGTATTTCATTTACAATTATTATTATTAACAATCTTTTAACAATACATAAACTTGTAGTAGTTACGATAAAGTTGGAATCTTTTATTTATACTCTCTATGAAGTAATTCTGTAGCTTGTATGTTTATGGCTGAACCGATTTCAAGTTGATATTTATTGAACATAGTTAAAATTTACGATGATTGTTTTAATATAATATTTTTAAATGTCAGAGCTGGATAATGTACAGCTGATTCGCCTGATGGTTAACAACCATCATCTACAGCAGTAGACTTTTAATTCGTCACATTTATTACAATACTGTTTACATTTTAGGCATAAATATTGTGCCAGTTTCTCGCAATTTTTGCCATATTATTATTTCATACAATTTACCTTCCGAAATGTATTCCACAATACCTAAACATAAATCCATACATTTCGAAGAATACACAAAAAAGCATTCATGAAAAGTATTTCTCATGTCCGTTCCATATTCCACGATCGATTCATTGTCCACTTTTTACATCACAAAATTATACAGCCAAGCTAATATAACCCTTATTTATAATAAGATGGTATTTCACTAAAGTTGGATATAAGTTAGAAGCACAAAGCATGACCATATCTTTCAATCTATGACAAGACTTGTAATTTCATTGCAATTGTAAAGAGGCCTCAAATATAAGAACGTAAATCGTAATAGATACCCATTATGAATAGTTATTATTGATTGTGTTATTGATAGACGTTATTAAGCATATTTAGTTACAAATTATTCCCACTTTTTGTTGTATTTAATGTGTATAAGAAGTTAATAATTTTGTTTGTCAAATGTCAAGTTATTAAAGAAATCTAATCTAAGAAGCTTATCATAGAGCTCTATCTGTTTGGAATAAAAAGGAACATGGCTTTTGTTTTCTTTAAAAATTTGTATACATTTAACCAACATTTAACTATACTTTCTATCGATTATTATCATTTAACTTATAAATAGACTAACATGTTACTACGCTTGCATAGGAAGCTATGTTTTAAATTAATTAACCGTAGATAAATCTTACATTTTATTAATAGACCTGGCGCCTAACGAGAAGAAGTTAGAACTGTATATAATATATAGAATTTGTTTCTTTTACCACACGACCTATTGCTACATACTTGCTTTGACATTTAAGCTATTTAGAACTATGTTACAGTACATATTTAAGTTCCGATCCTTACTTGGTATTTTAATTCTATAATGAAGTTAACTAAATAAAACTACCCATTTATTTGAAAACAGATATATATCCCTTATGACAAACAGACAAACATGAATTAATTAATAACTTAATCGCCTAGTATAAGTAGGTATACTAGCTATGCCCCACCGTTTTACCCGTATTGCTCTGCTCCTATTTATCTTAGCGTGATGATATACAGCCTGTAGCCTTCCTCGATAAATGGACTATTAAAGACTCAAATAATTTTTCAAATCGGACCCGTAGTTCCTAGGTTTGTCGCCTTCAACTAAACAAACAAACAAACTCTTCAGCTTTATAATATCAGTATAGATAATGGTAATCATTTCACACAACTATAACCTAACTTAGTTACCACTTAAGATACTAAGTTACATCAATACAATGCTATGTCGTATCTAAGTTAGGCTGAACGTGATGACATCACTGCTGAGTCACACCACCCACGGCCGTTCAATATCTTATTGTTTTGAATATTTCGAAACTCGATGAATTAATGTTTGTGTTTACTTAAAAATATCACAAAATTAGTTGATGCTAAAATAAGTCACGCTGATATTAAAGAATATAGAATAAATATTTTAGAAAGGTTGTCCTATAGTTTTTAGCAAATTAACGGATATGGGGATTTATATTTTATATACCATACATTAGATATTGCTCGTTCATAAAAATACATATTTTAACAATTTAAAGCCAATTTAGCGACATCCAATGCAAAATATCGAATAATCAAGTTGAAACTTTAATTATAAGATAATTCATAAACTAATTTGAATGGAAAACTGACCTGAACATGCGATATTACCGTAATTTATCGCCTAATACAAAGAACCATTGCTCCAGTACATCATCTTTTAACCAACCAATAAAAAGCCACCCTGTATAAATAACCCTTCATCTCTTACTAGCTAGATAACACAATCAATGTTCCCAGCTTATCTGGCCATCGTCTCACATCACTCTAATTAGAGGCTGTACTTGCCGCTCTCGTTAGTTCAGTAAAGTTGTTCTGTATAGCTTACATGTCATCGAGGGAATTAATTAAAGAGAATGTGTCCACTGCTTTGCGGTATAAATATGCTTTCAATCATGTTATATCCGCTCATTTTGATTCTAGCAGTTTGGTATTGTCTTCTTGTAGATTAGCTTTGTTTAGTAGTTCAAATCTGTATTTAACTATGCCCTTTGTGTGAATGATTGGCAAGTTACAACAAAACAAGATGCCTAAACTACGGAGTATAAAACAAAGTTGCTCCCCGGTCTGTCTGTCCCTAATCCCTATGTATACTTAGATCTTCAAAACTATGTGTAGTGTATGT
>CAJQZM010038054.1:0-25689 GCA_907164665.1 Colias nastes | reverse complement strand
ATCAGGTGATGCGCTCGCACATGCGGCGTCGGCAGTAACACGGGCCAAGCAGCAGCCAGTGCACGTCTAGCAGCCGCCGCAGCACCAGCACCAGCTCGTCCTTCAGCAAGTGCAACAAGCGCGCCATGAACGCCTGAGCACCAAGAGCGGCTTTCCGCCTCAGTGTCTTCGAGATCACCGTGCGCGCATTGGAACGCGTGTACCTAAGTAGATAAATATTACATATTTTTAGATTTTTATTCAAAACGCGATTGAATAGAGGAAATTGAGGCATGTAAAATCATTTATTATTTCGAAAGATTTCAAATATACTGATCAATAATTATAGATATTTTTTTTTTTTCATAACATAACTTCCTATTAATCGAACCACAAAAAGTTTGATATTATAATATAGGTAATGATATGTGTATGGCAACTATTTTACTTCGTTTTTTAATCAGTTTTATTATTTTCGTAAGTTTCTTTTAGATACGTACTTGTAGTCTAAGCAGATTGAGACAGGAAATGGCGAGGCATTCGTTTTCTTTCATATTAGCTGCACTACTTTGTTCAACAGCAATTCTCAATAACCTCTCTAAAAATCTGAAAAAAAAAATACGATGCAACATTAAAATTACATTATATACTTTCTTAAATACAATAAGGTTCATTTAAGAAACTTACTTGAATGTGTTTTCAGATAGATCAATAACAAAAGGCATTGACGATGGAAGGTCCCTTGGATTCTCTTCACTCCAAGCTAAAATTTGATTAGTACCACTCGAAACACCTGAAAATTTTAATCCAATTAATAATATATATTTGTATGTTAACTTAATTTCATTGACTTATATGTTTATCTATTACCGTTGGCCTTAAAAGATGGGTTGAAAACTTGTATTGGCTGAGGAGTCGGGTTAGAAATCTGAGCGCGTTCGTGTGTACCCCATGCGTACAAAAGTCCATCTGATGTTATAGCGATTGCGTGCGTCGCGCCCAAAGCTAGGTCTATTATCTTTATCCCTATAGCAAAGAAAAATAGATAAGTTCATTAGAAAATCGTTGTTTTAATTCTTACTCGTTATGAAATATACCTTGAAGGGCCTCCACTAGTTTTGGTATTTTAAAAGTTTCAAAGTTTCCATGGCCCAATCGATATCCATCACCTTTGCCCCATGTGTATACTTGACCACTGAAAATTGAAAAGGATATTTTATATTTCGTCTTATACGAATCTAGCAAAATTAATAAAAGTTAAAATTTAACGAGGTCAATTACGCTATATAACAACCGAAATCCTTACTGTCTTTCAAGGTTCGCTTCGCATTGTAATCATATTATTCGAAGCGCAAAACGCAACCATGTCATGCAACGATTCATTAATTAAAATAATACATGAATACTTTTCAAGACATCATTATAAGCGCCAAAAATCCACCATAATTTTTTTATAATTCTGAATTTTTTCTGCTCCTCATAGCAAGCACCTCTAAATCTTTGAAACGAGAGCGTGTTAAAAGATATTTACATACAATTTACATATACCCAAGTACCCACATCTACATACTCTAAAGCCTACATACCCACCAGTAAGCATATTTAACTCTAGCTAAATAATCTACATAGACCACATACCCATCAGTGAGTGCAGCGTGCCAATTATCGCCCGTATACACACGCGTGACTCGGAACATCGCGAGGGCGGACAACGCACGTGGGGTCCCGCCCTCGCTGTCTCCGAACACTTGTACCGCGCCCTCCCATGTGCAGCAGAGTGTTTGGCCCTCCCCCCACGCTGTGTGCAATGTTTTATGTTACTATGTGTATAGGTATATTATGTATGTTTAAAGTTTCTATATGGAGTAAATGTGAAATATTGTTCGGTTTAATGAGTTTTATATCATTAGGTAATGATTAAAGAGAGTCCACATTCAATTATTATATTTCACTTTGACATTTTAATCTTAAAAGTTAAGCAACACAGATGGCAAATTTAAGAATTTTAATAAGTGCAAGTTTTTAAATATTAAGAGAGATAATGTCGAAATTTAGAATAACTTATTTCTAGAGTATAAGAGAACAAACCTAGAGCGACATCAATGATTCTCTCAATATTGTGAGCGTTGAAAGCGACCGGTTGTGGTGTGAGACAGTTTTCGATAGTGCCATGTCCCAAGCGGCCCTGGGCGCTTCGCCCCCAAGTGTACAGAGCACCACGTGAAGTTATCACCGCACTGTTTCAAAATATTTTTTGTGATGAGAATTTTTTTATGAAAATGATGTTTGGTCTTGTGAATAAAAAAATGCATACACTCTACAGAAAATTCCAATGATCGCCAGTATATTACCAAAAATATTTTCAATATGTGCAAAAGGAGTGGTATACATGTAAAATAATAAAATATCTTTCTTTGCAGTGCATCTTTTTATTTTCCATAGAATCCCCCCCTTTCATCATATTCTTCTTCATAAAAATGATCACTTCTCAATTAACAAACACCACTAAACATCACACAAATTTGTCACCAACCTGCAAGCTGGTCCCGCGGTGATCCGCACCACCTCATGATGTGCCAAGTGGTGCACAGTCTGTGGAGCGTCTCTATTGGCCGTATCTCCATGCCCTAAGCGGCCATCTTCCCCAGAACCCCACGTCCATACCCCACCACATGTAGATCGACATAAATAGTGACGGCCCGTGGGGTGGCACGCTACCTGCGCTATGGTGTAGCCTTCGAGACCTGAAGTCGATGGATATATTTTTAGTGCATAAATTCAGAGAACATTATGAAAACACACCTTAATTCAACTACATACATATTTATAATTATGAGAAATTATTTCTTTTCTCCATTTAATTTTAACAATTAAGTTAGAAAAATTCCATTAAACATTGCACAAATTTATTTGGATAATTTTTTTTTTTTTCATATTTTTCAGATACCTGCAATTATTTACTAAAACTTCAAATTTTACAAAATTACCAATAGTTATAGTATCTCGCAAATCATATTTTACCTGGCACTAAATGAGGTGTTAGTGTATCATACGGTAGAGTGTATATGACGCCATCTTGAGTAAGCAGTAAAGCCAATTTCTCTGCACACGCTATTTGTTGGACTCGTAAACTTCCGAGTTGAATGGGACCAACACCAACTGACACTACTTCTTGAGCTGACTCTGTACACTGCAAACATGTTATAAAATGAAAGTTTAAATTATATCAGCTATATTTTCATTATGCAAAATTAAGGGAAATATTCTACCTACTTGTGTCTTCTAAATTAAGTTAACCAAGAATTAATATTATAATTATATATTTTTTTTATGTTATAGTTATTGACTCACTGTAACAAATCCTTTCAAAGGTGGTAACAGTGGAGCACCAAGTCTATCCAAATGGCATAACAAAGCAATGCCCGCCTTTTTCACACTCATGAGACCATCGCCACTTGGTATTTCTAATTCTCTGAAAAATTAACAAGACATTTAATAAAAATTTAAATTAAATATCTAAATGTAGTAAGTTTAAATAGCTTACTTAAGAAATGTTGCTGTCATGTTGTCTTCAGGCATAGGTTCAGAATTGATAATGGGATTTGGGGGTGATACTTTTGCCATCCTCTTTAGAAATGGTCCTAATGGTGCTGTGCATTCTTCTAATACTATCCTGTAATGTAGAGAATAAATATCCAATTCATGTGTTTGATCAAAGTTTTATTTATATATATTAATGGTTATAAAAATGGAATTTATTACACATTAGGAGTTGTAAGGTGTCGGGATTACAAAACACATTATGTGCACTATATTTTTTTTATACACTGCAATTCTGTTACCTGTTATCAGACTGTCGTTTCTGTTTAGGTGGTAGTGTAACCAAGACATCAGCTGCTTTCAGTAATGCAGGTAGCTCTGCTCTTCTCGCACACAGTTCAACCCATACACATAGTGAAGTACGCCAATCCCCTTGTGGCACATTACAACCAACTTCCCTGAAAAAAATTATTCATGAAATTGTACAAATATAAATATAAAGTAGAAATCGAAAAATTACATTATATTCCAGTTTGTTTGAGTAATATAATATTATTGGTAAAAATTAAAATAATTTACCCTGCAACAACTTGATGCAAGAATTTCGCTGCACTATCGACAACTTCCGCCCATATTTTCTGCGAGCGCGGTGTTTGTTGTGACGTAATACTTGTTTGTCCGTTTCCAGCATACAGTGCTGCATCGGGCAAAGCTCGCACGGCCTCCAACGCGTCGCGTAATAGCAAGGAACACACATCCGCGTCTTCACCGCACCGCCAGGCGCGTCTTACGAGAGATAGAGCCAGTCGCAAGGCAGCTCTGGCTCCTACACGAGCAAGAGCACTGCGAAATAAAATTAATAACTACATATTAGTGTTTTTGACATTTGACAATATCATATTTCACCAGTCCTTCACAGATATATTTTGTCTTGCTAGATGAAGATGTTTTATTTGTCTTCACCATAGATCAATGTCAGGACATTCAGTGTCCTGGTTAATGAACATGAGATTAAATTGTGATAAGTTTTAGCATACTTGTAAACGCCTAGAGGGTACAAAAGATGTAACTGTGTTAGAGTTGATCATTTTATACAAATATTTTACAAGGAGTGAAGTTTGTTGCTATAATGTTTTCTGAATTTCTTTGTACGTGCATCCCCGTTTTTCCCCGTTCCCGCAAGAATTTCGGGAAATCCTTTCTTAGCGGATGCCTACGTCCTAACATCTACCTGCATGCCAAATTTCAGCCCAATACGTCCAGTGGTTTGGGCTGTGCGTTGATAGATCACTATATCAGTCACCTTTGAGTTTTATATATATAGATTTTAAGTCCCATGTATGAAAGCCACAGATCATGTAATATAAATATTTTTTTGGACATACATATTTGTAAACAAAGGAAAGTCATAGGCACCATGTTTTTACATACCTTTCTGAATCATCAGTTTGTTCCTCACTATCTTCTTGTGCCTCAGGACAAATGTCAACAGGTTTCTTTAAAGTAGCCACAACATTGCTCAGAGCTCTGTTGCTTACACCGTGAGGTGCTTTGTCCAATTTTACTTTCTTTGGTTCTTTGTGATGATTTTGCTCCCTAAGATTTTTTAATCATATTATTCATATGAATTGTATTATTTTATAAATACTACCAAGAAATAAAGAAGTAAAATGTTATGACCTTTTTCTAATTATTTCTTACTGCTTTGCATTCATATCAATTGTAAATTATAATAATAATTAATTATAATCAATTGTAAAACAACCCATGTGAGACAGTTAGTCATGTATGACCTGTTAGGATCCTATTACTAAATGTATTAACTATATATTCTCAAATTCAAAAATAATAATATATTAGTATTGTTCTTCACCTTATTACAGCAACTAGATGTCTATGACAGATGACAATTAGGCGCCTTATTTGTGAGATATATGGGCAGGTCACAGCTGTGTGTATGGCTCTCACACGCTGCTCCCAAATTAATGAGTCCATCACACTTTGAAGACATTCTGGACCTATTTGTAAAACAGATAATTTTCTTTCCTTTACATTATATCTGATAAATAGTGAACTATTTGAAAATCTTATCAATTTATCTATTATACATTTTGGATAGTCAAGAGAAGTACTTTTTATCATATTGCATATCATACAACATAAAAATACTTAATGAAAACGAAGTTTATACAGTAGATATTCATATTTCTAAGTATGTTTACAGAAAGCTACTAAATTGAAGACCATTCACCTGGGTCTAATTTCCACTTAATTTCATCAATAACTTGACTAGTACTGGGTGGTGCAACAAGTTTAGATTGAATTGAAGCACGAAGTTCTTCCTCAGCCGATAGAGCAGTGCAAGGAGGACATGCACATCCTGAATGAGGACCACACAGTCCATCACAACATGTGCATGAAAGAATCTAAGTACAAAGTATTTACAATTAGAACGAATGAAAAATGAATGTAAGAAATAAAAGATAAGGAAATTGTTCTAACTTCATTAACTTACCCTAAGACCACAATAATACTTCCCACTATCACCAAGCTTAGCAGTTATACCAGCACCATTAACTAGACCATTTCCGGCGTCGAAATAGATCTCTCTATCCTGAATTAAACTATTAAATAATGTGCAGAGAGCGTCCGGACAATGTAAAGCTTCTTGTAAGTCAGGATTCAACCATTTAGGATCTAAATGTTGTTGTGGCCGAAAAATAAAATCATCTTGCTCCTCTGATATAGACATTTTGTCTAATAAGATGAAATTCTATAAATTCGAGCAAGAGTACATTAATAAACAACCTTATACAGATGTCTACTAAAGTAAATTCGCTTTAGAATGTCTAAGTATTTCATTGTGAAACATAAAATCAGAATTATAAATTGCAAAATAGTAGTATTTCCAATCAATCGAATTCGATTATGGCCAACATAGGTTACATAGGAAAAAAGTTCTGTCAAAATATGTCAATACAATTTTTTTTTAATTTCATCGACCACTAACACATCTAACGACGTGTCGTTTGATATTTGTCAAGGACTGTGGGTTAAAAAAGTGTAACCTACTCTGTATAATATGGGAAGTCGTATTTTTTATTTACATTTTTCTTAATGGTTACTATAAATAAACATTCATTATTTTTACAGCAGCATTATTTAATGTCATTTGACTAGTATCTTAATGTGAGTTAAGTTGACAGTTTGGCTTAAAAGTTTCGTAACCAGGCCATACAATCTACAAAAAAAAAAAAAAAATCGTTGACAGTTGTCATTTGTCAATCCAAAATTTGTAAATTTCATGCATAATATATAGTATCTGTGTTTCATGCCATTGACCAAAAGTAAATAAGTAACGCATGTGGATAATTAAAATGTTTAACTGCGTAATGCAATAATAAATTAAGGTTGATAATAAGCATTATTTTTTCTGGAAGTTTAAATCTTTCCCAATGGATGCAGACATCCTCGTTAACGACAAAGACAACCTATACGGTTAGTAATGAATTTAATTTTCGTAAACAATGTCCGGCTGATTATGAAAAGCGGTGCAATAACATGAAGGCTAATAATTCATATAGCAAAAACTTCTGTTATTTAAATATAAGCAATACTAGCAGTGCAATATACCGCTTTCGTTTAATTAGAAAGGATGTGTGTTTCACTAAACACTTCCATTATTTCATTTTACGCTAAAGTACTTTGTCATTGAAAACTAAAATTGAGCTATGATGCATATTAGTACGTAATAAATTACGTGGCATTTCTTTTTACTTTATAAATATACGTACTTATAATATATAATTAATTTTTCATTATATCATGTAAAAAGTTAGCAATAGGAACTTTTTGAAATACAAACTTATACGTAATTTATGACTTATTATGAGTACACAATGAATATAACATGATAAAATATATCCCTAATTTTTTATATTATTTTAGATGATTTTTACTTAGAAGAATTAAGCGAGTGTCAATGGTCTTCGCTCTTAAATTCTGCGGACGCATCCCCAAGTGAAATTTTAGCCGATGCAGCTCCCTTCTTGATACCTTCTGTGTCACCTGTTTTGAGCATAAAATCATCTCCAACTGAAAGCAGTAACTCTGACTCCAGTAGTGAAGATGATACCAAGAAGTGAGTGTTTATTTTTTATTTATTCACATATTTTTTTGTTACTTGAATAAAACACAGTTTCGAATTTGTGTATAACTAATGTTTTAAAAACAGTACTTTGCTTTGTGTTATATATACAAATTATGCAGTAACAATTTGAAATTTTAATTCAATCAAACTAGAGAGTCTCAAATAGCAAATGTAATTACAGTAGCTCAAGTACCTCAGCCAGACAGTCCTCACAATCCCCATGTGACTGGTTATCCAGCAATGACAGAGAAGCTATTTATCAGCTCAAACCTGAAGAAGTGGATCAGTTCTTACAGAAAACAGGTATGTTATAAACTCAATTAACCTTTATGTACCATTATAACATGTTGTTATAACTATATACTATTGTAACTTTTCAGAAAGTAATAAATATGAACATAACATAATAAAATCAAATCATGAAGTGGAAAGAAAAGGACCAGTTATGGCTATTGAAAATGGTGTTATAAAGGTAATTCTAATTGTTCCATTATTGTGACTTTCATGGATTTGTTTTATATTATTAATTTATCTGTATTTTTACACCATGTAACAGGTTGTAAAGACTGAAAATGATTATGAACCTAGCAGAATTATATCTTCTTTGTCACCTAAAATTGAAGGTAAATAAATATTTAAAAAATAAAAGTTATAATTTAAAAGATTATCTCAAATTTAGTATCTTAAATTTGTGAGTTTATTTTTAGCGCATAACCTCCATGACTCTTACTTTAAAGTTGTTAATGAAAATTACATTAATGTCACAAGAAAGGATGACATGTTTTTGGAAAGGAGTAAAGTACAAAATGCATTGAAGACAAAGCCTATTGTTATAATTCCACAAAATATTAATAAGAGTAAGGTTACATTCTCACCTCATCCACAAAATGTACATAAAATTGAGGGCTCAAATGGTTATCAAATTAAGGTAAGGAATCTTTCTTTTTATTTTTCAAAGTGAATGTGTATATTGGTAATGTAATAGTAACAATATGTTGACAAATTTTAATCAAAGTTGGATATTATGTGTCTAAACTTAAATAGACTGTATGAATGTATATGCAGCATATGCAAGATTATAATATTGAACATAGTATACCGGTGCACCCTAGGTCGGGTGTGTTATTTATACCGGATGTATAAATTAAAAAATTAAATTATTTCAGTCTTCACCACCTACAAGTCATATTGTGCTAAATCCTAAACCCACCAATGGAGAAACCATTATTGATGAAACTTCTGTTACTTCTTTGTTGGATATGCCACAGTTGAGTGAAGCTGAAGTGAAAGCAATAAAAAAGCAACAAAGAATGATTAAAAATAGGTGAGTCCAACATGGTAAATTTGAGCTGATTAGCTTTTGTCCCAGTTACCTGGAATAAATTATAATATAATTATACTGTGTTTTTGGGTAAAATTGTAATAATTTTCTTTATGTATTGTATTTATATTAGTGATTTATTTACGATATATTATTGTGAGGTATTTTAATTATATGGTTTAAGTAGTTTCAAAAAATCAGTGCGATTTGGACTCGCGACACTAAGGATTCCTTACAAATAAGCTGAGTAAAATTGGTCCCACATTCAATTTATGCTGTGCGCTTGACCGCGATTTTTTTATAAATTGTTGTTAGTTATTACAGCAGCAGCAGAAATACATCATCTCTGAAAATTTCAATTGTCTAACTGTTACAGTAACAGTTATTTTTAACCCTAAAAAATGAACTGAGATTATTTCATAGAAGTATTCTTCAAATCCTCCTTTAAATTATCGGATCTTATTATTTATATTTCAGGGAGTCCGCTTGTCAGTCACGACAAAAAAAGAAAGAGTATGTTACTGCATTAGAACAGCAATTATTAGAGGCACATCAAGAAATTGCAAGGTTACGGTTAGAAAATAAAATACTTAAAAATCAATTGGAATCTAATGGCAGAAGTCGAAAGGTAGAATTAATTACAATATACTATTTTTAAATAAAAAAAGTGTATCGTATGTAAGTGTACAGTGTAAATAATGTGTTCTATCTTTACAGATACCCAAGCTTGATACATCAATTTTAATACCGAAAAAGAATATAGCAGTTATTTTTGCCATGGTCTTTATGGTATCATTGAATTGGAATATATTGGGGTTTGTTAAAATTTTTATGCTTCCATAGTTTTCTTTTAATAAAAGAATAGTTTGAGAATGATAGTATATTTGTATATTACAGTTGGAATTCTAAGCCGTTTATTGGACCAGCACCATCGCACGTCGGCGCAAGGCATTTATTGTGGACTGAAGAAAATAAAAACGATATTTCCATAGGTCAGTTAATTTATAACAATTTTGAATTACAAGTTTTGATTCCTGATATTTTACAACATTTTTTGTTTTCAGATTACGACCAGTTAAATCGAAGTTCAGAGGGTATTGAGTGTCAAAATAGTACAGTAAATGACTATATTAATCAAACAGAAAGTATAAGGATAGCTGGAGAATTAAAGCGCTGGATTGGCGGTGGAAAGACTTTGAATTGGACCAATACGCGGAGTAAAGGAAAAAACAGTTATATCAATGAAGAACATATTAATGGTATGATTATGATAGAAACTTGTAACCATATTTTCATCCCGTTTTGCTATTTGTCTATGTGTCATTTCAGTCTTAATGTATCTTGTAAGTATGTATTTTCAAATTCATTTGAAAATCTTTCAAACATATATATTTAAAAAAAACTTATACCTACTATACATAGTGGAAGGGATATAAAACACAAAGGGGTTAGTAGTAGCAGTATTTATCTTGAATTTTATTTTAGGTGGATTACTGGAGGCATATAAACTATTTGATAAGTTGAACCTTGACAATAATCTGGTTGATTTTCCGAGTGCAAATAAAAATGGTAAAAATATTCGAGATAAGGCGCGGTTGCGGAGATTACGCAGATCTCTCACAGCAGATAAAGATATCGAATTTGCTGATAGTGGAATGTACTATGAGAAACTGTATAATAAGCACATAAGGAAAGCTAGGAATGATTATGACGTCAATGATTTTGGTGAATGGAATGATTTGCTTCAAGCATTGCATAGGCGAGATGATACGTTCTACGTAGTCGGCGTTGGTAAAGGGGAACATTTGCTTCTCCCAGCTGTTTCACACAATGTCACTAGACCACCAAAAATGGCGCTCATTTTACCAGCGCGGTCTGGGAATGGTAAATATGTTTATAATATTGTGTAATACATAATAAACTTTAATGGATTTTTGGAAATATGAATAGTAACTGAACTGAACAGATGTCAAAATGAAACCATTGCATATAAGAAAAAGACAAAATAGCTCGAAAATTTATATCCAGTGTTGTATTCAATTTATAATATCTTTAATTTATAATATCCCTGGATATTATTAATTAAATTCTGTGATTGATGTTATTCAACTCGAATCTCGAATTATAATTTATCGTCTTGACATATTTTAAATTAGTCTTCTATTTTTCAGATTCCATATTAAGTGATCATGTAACACTGATGCAAATTGATTGTTCGGTTGTGAATACGACGCTGGTGAAACTTAAATCGAATGCAATACCGAAGAGTCTGAGAAAAAACAAATTAAACTCAACTAATACATTTTATGATAATCCCAAACCAAAACAGGAAAAAGTGGATAAGAAGCCAATAAATATAGTACAAAAACCTATTAAAAGTACTAGTCATGCATCGAGACATGATGTGAAAAGAGACTTATTTGCTCAATACTTATTATCAAAGCCTATTGAACGCAAATACGATTCAGTAAATAAAAAAGTTAGTGCAACTCCTTCTATGTTAAAAAATATATCAATATCTGTAAATGGAACAGTATAAAATTAATAATATTTTTTTTTAATAAATAATAATGTATTTATGGATAACATAAACAGGTCACAAGCAATAAATTTTTTCCAAATCAGCTTATTTGTATTTGTTGATGTATTATGTAACAAACTATGGTATAAGAAGCATGCTGTGATTTTTAATCATATTTTATTGTAATAGTTGACATCACAAGTAGGTATGCAAGTTAGTAGCTATGTATAAAAATAAGCAATTTTTTTATTTAGACGTGCAGTGTGTACTTTATAGGTATAGAAATTAAGTGACATGGAACAAACATGTTATAAAATTAGAATCATTGATATCATTTTTATTAAGAAATATACATAATTAGCTACAAAAATAGAGAAGAATCCATTACAACCATGATCATGGCTTAAAAACTGTTAAAGTGTCCTACAGAGCTCAATTACGAAATTATGCCAATTGAATATGAAAAACAAGAAAGCCATTAAATTAAAAAAAAAAAATAAGGAATAGAAAAAAACTCGATCCCGAGGCGGGATTCAAACTCGCGTCTTGCGCCTTGCCGGGGCGAAAGGGGGCGGGGCTTTTTCTTCTCTTTAAAAAATTGGTTGTTTGTAAAGTAGGTTTACGATCGAGATGTTTACGTGATAACATAATGCAGTGGCAGCGCTCGAGATGAGACGGGAGATCGGTCCGTCTCTCTCTCGTTATACCTGCGATCGCGCTCGTGAGGATTTGGTGTGACACAAATTTCTGAACATGTCACCCGACTAAAACGATTTTAAAGACGTTATCACGTCAAAATTTATCATTTTTATAGCATTTAAACTAAATATCAAAAAGCTATGAAAAATGAGAAACATTTTGTTCAACCTAAATAATATTATAAAAATCAGGTGTTCAAAAATTAACTTAATTTAGGTTTTAACATTGTAGTCTATTATAGTGTTGGAAAACGTAGGTACCTATTTAATGTACGCAATACATAGCATAATGAGATCTCAACTTATATTTCACAGTTTTATATTTTTATAAGGCGCATTAGGTACTGATAGTATTAGATGTATGATATTGTATAATTCTTTTTTTTAATCCAATAACAATAATTCCACAATTGCACGCCTCATAAGCAAAACGCGTGAGGTTCTTGCTTTACGAATACCTACAAGAGATTTTTTGCACTAAATGTTGGTTCTTAAGGGCGGCCGCACATAGTAAGAATTTTTCTGTCAGAAAATTTCGGACGCCCGTCTATACAAATTTCCATGCGCCAAGTATGAGTTTAGTTCGCGGTTGACCGGCAGCATAGTAGGAATAGTCTTGGGTTTACAAAAAGTAAGAAAAAGAAACAAAATGAATGACGATCAGTTACTTTTATTAGCATCATTGTTCTACTTAGTTAATAAGACAAAATAAAACGTCTATACTGGGTTTATCCACTTAGTTGCAGAAGATTGCATGACAGCCAATTTCAAGTGAAATATGTAATACCTAAATTCCATGAGCAATTATTTTTCATTTTTCAATTTCCGTAATCAAATCTTCCATTTCTGTCATCTTGTCTTGCCGTGCAAAGTAAACGTGTGCATCCTCCACGGCGTCCGTTCAATATCTGATGTTTCCGTTTGTATTACCACAGAATACATAATAGTAGCTAAACGCTGGTATTACTTTACTCTTTGATGATGGGAATTTCTGACAAGTGTGTGCAGTGCGGGGTCCAAGAAGGCGGGGTCTTACAAAATGTATAGAGATGGCACCTCCGAAATTCTGACGTCTGTTTGCATCCGGGACTCGTCAGAAGCGGACGTCAGACACGACAGAATTCTAATAGTATGCGGGGTCCCCAACAAAATATATGAAAAGAGCGCGTCCGGCGGGCGTCAGAAATTACCTAACAGAAAAATTCTTACAATATGCGGCCGCTTTAAATTGCACCTCTAGAGGAATATAAAAACTTACATAGTGAAAAAAAAAACACTATATTTAACACTCATTATATTTTTAAAGCCCTTAATGTTATTTTCAATATTTAAATAACTGTCTTAGACTTTGTGTGTCTCAATGTCTGTCTGTGGTCACGATAATATAGGGGACTTCACCAAGCGAGTTATTAACTATTTACATCTGATTAATTGAGGCGTGCAATTTCGGATTTTCCAAACTTATTATTTATTGACATTATAAAATTTGAATGAACGTTACATGAGAATGTACTATGTATTGTTACCTATTTATTTTCGTTACAATTTGATTTGTTTAAAGTTTATAACAATAAAAATGTATTTATGTTAAATAGAATAAGAACAACCATTGCTGTATCAATAATAAAGCTGTTTTTTTACCCGTATTTAAGTATTTCATTTTATACGACGAAGACTAATAGGTTACCAACACGACATTCGATTTAAAACGGTAAGTATACTAACACCAATCAGGTTGTCGTATTTTTTTATGTAAGGCTTTTTATGATGCCATGAGACTAATTATCCACGTTTTTGCGTAACTCTCCATCTACGCCATTTTATAAATTATAATATCCTTGTCGATTATAAGTTATAATCGACGAGACGACGAGCCATTCTCGATAAATGGGCTATATAGGGTGTCCCGTAAGTAGTGGACCAACGGGTTATGGGGAGTAGAGAGACTTATTATCTAACAAAAATACTAAAATTTAATGTCCGAGACTGTTTCCTCCCTGGATTGTGCTACTAGAGCAATATATTTTTTACTATTAATCTATGGTAACTTTAGCCATGTTCCTACGTTTTCCTTTTTGTCATATCTTAATTATTAAATAAGATATGAATCTTTCAATACCAGAAATAGGACAGATTTTCCGTTATGTTCCGTCTTCCATAAAACAAATTTTTGAACATTTTTGTATGATTGTAAATTGAACATTGAACCCTGATGATTTTTGATAATTGATTTTTTTTTTTAAATAGCCTATACTTTTCTCTACTAAATTATGAAGAAAGTAATTAAATCGGTCCAGTATTGGAGGAGGAAACAGGGGACTGCGGAACGTCGAATTTGCGTAATTTTCCTAGGTATTTTCGGCCCGAGCTGCAGTTGTCCCTGTCGCGCTCTACGGGGGAGGCTTGAGGCATAGCGCGACAGCAATAGATAATAAGAAAACCTAATTGTGAATTCTCTCACTCGTTTTGTTGGCTCTTAAATGTCAACCAATTCGTTTTTCCAAGATCAATATAATATTTTCTATTGGGTTCAAGTCACAGTGGTAGCCCACATGTAATAATCCTACTAATATTTTAAATGTGAATGATTGTTATAAGTATGGATGGCTGTATGGATGTTTGTTATTCTTTCAAGTAAAAGTACTGAACAGATTACAATGAAATTTGGTATGAAGGTAGCTGAAGACCCAGAATAAGACAGGCTGGTTTTTTCCCGGAAACCCCACAGGAACGGGAACTATGATGGTTTTTCTTTGAAAACGGGGCGAAGCCACGGACGGAAATCTAGCTTAAGTCCTATTGAGATTAGAGCGGTATCTTTATTTCTTACGTAGTAGGTATATTAGAGAGACTAATCGCGTAGGTACCTATTCGATTATACCTTGGATTATACCGATCGGTATAGCGCTACCGAAGGCGGTAGCGGGCACTCGTTACTCACATCGTTACTGCATTTTACCCATATCTGTCAAATTTAGTTTCTATGAGACTTCTTTTGTGGTGATTTATAATTGTCAAATTGACAGAAAATTAACCTCTGTTTGATATTTTAATTTTAGTAAATAGGATTTAGCCAATGCGATTTTAAATTGAATAATTAAAATGAATGTTTTAAGATTACTCAAGAGTATTCATCAACATCAACCAGTCTCAAAACTTTGCCGTCTGAAATACAGTTCCCACCATCCGTCGAGATTTTTAGAATTTCAAGATAAATGGAGAGAGAAAGATGGAATGTCGAAAAATTGGGAACTGATCTATAAAGCTCCAATGGATAAAGCAATTAATTTTACATCTGCGTATTTGACTTTATCATCGAGTATTATAGCAACTTCTGCATTATATTATACGACATTTGTGTTTGATTATAAAGCAATAAATGATCCATTGATTTGGGGAGAAAGCATTATAGTTGCAAACAACGCAACTGAATTCATAGTGTATCTCACTTCATTCTTTCTTTTCCATATTGCAGTCAAAGTTCTGTTGAACAAATATGTCCTACGATTATATCAAGATGGTGATAACTATGTAGCTGTTTTCAGAGGGCACTGGTACAATTATACATTCAAACACAAATTTAATTTAAAGGACTTTAAAAAGTTAAACCCTACATTTGTAGTATCATGGGGTAATGCAAGATATGATCTTGGCAAGAAGCATGGTATACTATTGGATTTATACTTCAAGACCCCGGAACATTTAAATTACTTATTATATAAAAGAAAAAGTAAACTTATTGATTAATATAAGAAGTTTTACGGTTTTTTGTAGAGAAGATGAAATAATGGCATTAAAGAAAAAATAAAAGATTTTTTCATAATCTACATATCTATTTATTTACAATCATACAATAAAAATAAATTTTAGTAACCGCCCGAGTATGCATTATTCCATTTGAGTCTAGAATCTCTCTTAATTGTAGTGGAGTCCATTTTCTTTGGATTTTTCTCAAATTGTTCGAGTGCTTTTACTTTGCTTTCATCTGGTTTGAGTGTCTTGGTGACAATGCATTCTCCATTTTCTTTTAAAACTGTATGTTCAATATCTTCTTCTGTTGGCTCTCCATATGGAAATGTAATAGGGGTGACTTTAATAAGATGTTTTACTTTCCATAAAATTGCATTCATTTCCGGTACATTTTTAACGATTGCAACTTGGTTCTGAAAAGATTAATGATTCATTAAGTAGGTACTAATATAAAATACAAATATTTCTCAATCATACTTTGATGCCTTTTCAATATCAATCAACAGAATTTTTTAGAAATTAATACATGCAGAAATTATCACAGCCATTATTATGTCAATAGAATTTAATGTTTGTACACATAATGTAGGCCTAACAAATAAATACCTATTAAATTTTTAGTATAAATATAGAGACACTATATAACTTACAATGCTATTGAGTTTTAAACTCTCCAGGATATCCTTTTGCCAATAAGGATAGTGCTTTGTGCTTTTGATTTGCTCTACTCTGAATAATTTGGAAGGTGTCACATCAGGTTCTACATAATTTGGATCTCTGCAAAAATAAAGGTCAATCGTACTGGATGTATTATCATGCAAAAATTATATAATATGCGAAAGTTCGTAAGAATGTATGGATGTTTGTTACTCTTTCACGTAAAAACTAATGGACGGATTTTGATTAAACTTAACGGGAATGTAGGTTTTACATCATGAGTTATAGAAATACTTGAGTTTGCACGCGGCTTCGTCCGCGGGTGATACAGCGCGGCACAGTAGTCCATCTTTACATTTACTTAATTAATATTCAGATATATAGTTCATTTCTTGTTTCTGAATTAGTATTATCCGTAAAGATAAAAATTTATTGAAATTTACCTCGGAAAATAAGTAATACCTCCAGGATAACGAATTCCACCTGAATGTTTATAACCTTTTGACCTACTGATTATTGTCAGGGGCTTAAATAGACTGATTGTGCCTCGATTCATTTTTATCAATAAGTTAATAAATTAATATTCAATTTAAACCTAATCGCATAAAACTTCGACCTAAATATTAAACAGAAATTAGATTCTACTGGACGACTGTATTTAGTATTATTCTATGGTATTATTATTTCCACTATAGACGAATTTGACAATGATTGACAGCTGTCGCCTGTCGCTTATCGCTATACCACAACAGAGTAATAAAATGCATATGCCACACAGTAATGTAATAATAATCCCTTGTCTACACAAAGCACATACTGTGAGCACATAAATCTCTAAAAATCGGCTTCTGGGAATGTCGTATTATATATCATCTTAGAGTATATATTACAGTAAAGTTTGGCTAACGAAAGATGAGACTGGCTTTTTATTTCGAAAATTTATATGGCAACACTTATAATTACGTAATTGTCATTAAAACCTGAGTTGTTGATGTGTCAAAGTGAAAATTATTTCCGCGATTTTAGTGATTTCTAATTGAAAACGAGACGAAAACATTGAAATGCGACTTAAAAAAGGTTCTTTTTACTATGATTAGTAAATTTGAAAAGAAACAAGTTGAAAGAGATGTAGTTTTCAAGGAAAAACAAGAGTGTTTACGTGAAATATCTCAATGCATTGTTAAGTGTGACTTTGATATTTTGATACTATTCATTTTGATTGCATTGTTTAATATTTATTATTTTGCAAGTAACATGGATGATACCAATAGTCCAGTTATAAACTATTCAAGCAACAATAAAAAAAATTGAATGATCTGTTTCGTTCAAAATGTTTAAAGACACAAAATCAGTATCTTGACGAGATTTCTTCTATGACCGGACCATGTTATTCGTGTTGAAGATAGTATAAAAAACGAGATGGAATAACTGCAGAAATGGAAGGGTTCATAATAAGAGTCAGAGATAATGATAGTGATTCTTACTATTCACTCGCGGTTGAATTTTTAGATTTAATATGATTATATTGATTAAACAAACTTTAATTGTATTTTATTGTGTTTTTTCTTGCTTTCATTCGGTGTTCTTTTTTGTCTATCTGTATCACTTAACTGTACTAAGTATATTACATAAAACAATATTATAAAGATGAAGAGTTTGTTGTTTTTTTTTTTGCTCGTAAGAGAAAATAATAAATAAAAGTATTAAAACTATATTTCCAACTATAACCTAAGTTGCCATATGTTGATTTTTTGAATTTGCCGCCTTTTTCCAGTCTCATCTTTCATTAGCCAGACAATAGTATAGAGAGCGTGTATTGCACAAATTGCTTAGTGCGCATCGTAGGCAGATGAGCTATAGATACGTAGACAGAGAAACTAATAGACAAAGGTACTCTGTAACCGCGACTGAGACAAAGATAGTTTGTCAATGTATAAGTTGAATGTTGCCACAGTATCCGAGCTCCCGGATGTTTTGGAAAGGGTAAATATTTTTAGGATCAATTAAATAAAACCAGTAATGAGATTTTTCTTTTGTCTTTATAATCAATGTAGTAGATACAAAAAAATATAAATAGATTGATTATTGATGACGAAACAATGTTAATTTCGTGTACACATTTCTTACTTTTTCATTGGCTTGTTCATATTTTACAATATTTTGTGAGAATCCAATCTTTTCTCCCACTTCGATCCATTTATTACGTAGGTCTGGATCATCTGGAAACAAATCGATAAAATATAGGTTAATAATTAATCGCAGGTAGTTCAGTTCTCTAAAATTATAAGTGTAATTTTATGTCAATCACAATTACTATGAGAAATAATAAATTAAAATATGTTTTCGATGCCGAAGCCTTCCCGAAACACTGGGTTATTATGGGATTTCATATTCATTTACTTTCGAGTTTCGCCATATTGTCAAATCAATATTTTTTTATTGATGATCGGGGTATTATTTTTCCCGACACTGGATTTATTACTTACTTGTTGATGTTTATAGGTTATTGAATGTAAAAATCTTAGATCATTAAGTAATGGATAACACTCACAGGCGCTTCCCCTTTCGCCGAGGTATAAGATTATTCGAATCGAAAAATCTTATGCTTTCATAAAAACTACTTGCGTAATCGATTACAAACACTCTGCGTATTCGTAAAACATCGAAAGGACGTCTGCGAGTGCTCCGCTAAAAATACCGTTTTGTGCTGTCAAGTCTTGCAGAAGCAAGTCAAACACATCAAATATTAAAAAAGATGGAATAACCTTTCATTTGTAAGTATTTTTTTATTTTTTTTACGTAAATATCAATTTAAATGCAATTTCTAATAATCGTCGATGTATCGTTTAGCGATATGATCAAGACAAATAATCGAGTCATGTGTTTACTCGATCATTGATGCGGCCTCACGAGACTATCATGGAAAGAAAATATACAAATTTAATCTTTATGAACTAAGAGATAAAGTTGAATTTAAAACGCGATATAGAACCGCATTCCCCACGAGACTATATTTTAAAGAAATACAAATTTAGCGAGACTATCTTGAAAAGAAATACAAATTTAATCTTTATGAACTAAGCGATAAAGTTGAATTTAGAACGCGATATTGAACCGCACTCCCCACGAGACTATAAAGCGATGTAGCGAGACTATCTTGAAAAGAAATTCAAATTTAATCTTTATGAACTTAGTGATAGAGTTGATTTTAAAAACTCGTCGCTTAAAAGGTCGTAAATTTTTACGACTTTCTTAGTGACGGACTGCTTTTAACTTGAACGTCGATAAAAAAATATTTTTCTAAGTATAATTTGAAATGAGATGAGAATTAATCTTTATTATATTAAAATTTTACACAACTGCATAAAAAGGAGTATAATGTTTATTTTGTAAGTCTTGTATATATTTATTAAAATGTACGCTCGGTTACTTTTAACTGGCAGAACATTTTAATGGTACGGAACCCTTCGTGCGCGAGTCCGACTCGCACTTAGCCGTTTTTTTGTAATGTTAATCTTGTAACCTTTCTATTATGTAATCTATACTAATATGTATTATAAAGCTGAAGAGTTTGTTTGTTTGTTTGTTTGAACGCGCTATTCTCGGGAACTACTGGTCCGATTTGAAAAATTCTTTCGGTATTAGATAGCCCATTTATCGAGGAAGGTTATAGGCTATATATCATCACGCTACGACCAACAGGAGTGGAGCCACGGGGGTGAAACCGCGCGGAGCAGCTAGTTTGTTTATATGTATGTATTAATATTGCGTATATTTCAGATTTACAAAAAATCCTGCTTTAAGGCTAAGGTGGATTGAATGCTGTGGGAGAAAATCAGAATGGACACCTCGGTACAGAAATAATAAAAATTTCTGTACCGATATTTATTTTATTGAATATATTATTATGTGATGTGTTGAATAAATACATATTCAAATACAAATAAAATGGCGTTTTATTGTTTTTTCGTATGCATATAATAATGATGAAAACGTTACAAATGACCTGTGTAGTATTTTTTATGAATATAATATTAATGTTATTTCTAATTTCAACAAAATTATTATTTTTGTAATATCGATATGGTTACATCCCTTTAGAGCGATTGTATTATTACGTATATGTACAGAGATTTTTCTGTGTAATCGATGTATGTGTGCAAAAACATGCTAGTCTGTCAATTTTGTAATAGTTTGAGTTTGTAAAGACACAAATTATTTTTGTGAATGTGTGATTGTGTTTCAAAGTGTGAGTTACCCTCCCCGCACCAAAATCGGCAGAAAGTTTAGTTAGAACATTTGCCAGCGTGCTCCATCCATTACTTAATGATCTAAGGTAAAAATCGATATTACGCTAATATTTTCCTTGTTTTAACGCGACTTGTTGTTACTTTAGGCTAAAGTATAAATAATCATCACTGAGAAACTATAAATAAGGACAATAAAGTCGTACTTACGCGTGAAAAGACACACCGGCAATTTTCTTCGCACTATCGCTTAAACATGCAATAACACGACAACGCACCATTCTATTTACTTCGATGTCTATATTAGGATAATTTCACCGTCTTTTCAATGTACTCGTATCGATTTTTTACTAAATAATATCCAAAATTCGAACACCAAGCACGATGAAGGCACGAACTGTCAAAGTTTGTTTCGCAACTCAAGTTGCAGACATTGAAAAACAGGTTACGCACTAAGGGACAAAAAATAGAGTATTTGTGTCTTTGTCTTATGCATTTGTTATGGTATTTTCGCTCTCTTTCTTGTGTAAGTGAGAAAGGTATCGTCATTGGGTCTATTAGTTACTCTGTCTACGTATAGATACTATATAGATGTGTGTGTGACAAATAGGGATGGGCAGGTATCAATTGCGTGCCGAGCTATCGATAAGTTGTGTAAATAAATATGTATATAAGTAAATTTTATGTTCAATATGTTATTAAAGGAGAAATGTATGAATAAAGTATAAAATATATGTAATTTTAAATTAGTTTGCCAAGTGAATAAAGTGTGTTTATTCCATTTAAATATTTCTTATATTTTTATTAATTATAAGTACTTAAAAAAAATATGTTTAATTGGAATATCAGAAAAACGTATGGACTTCTTAAATATTAAAATTAATAAAATAAAAGATCGGGTTTCTTTAATAATAAATCGAACAACAATAATAATAATGTTTTAAAAATGAGAAATAAGTAATAATTTAGAATAAATAATATTTATAATTTATTTATTTAATTTTATCCATTCTATACCTACCAAAATCTTCAAAATCAAATTAGCGGTCCATATATCGTAACATTACATACTTTACATTTACACTATAAGTAATACATTCGCATTCATAATATTAGAAAGTGTATCATACAAAACACACCACAAAATTATTTATAATACATTTTTAATTTTAAAGTAAAATAAATAATATGTTAAAATATAGTTCTAGTAAACTATCGAGTACAGCGTTGGTCAAGTCACAGATGACAGAAGCGCGAGAAGGGTGCGCGCGCGAGCATGCGCGTGTCCGCCTCCCACTTCCCCTTCACCCCCGCGATACTAGATTTATTTTCATAAAAATAAGTACAACAATCGATTTACCGATGAAATGTGATACTGGATTTCAATTTTTTGTTTTTTCTTGTATCGTTCTTGCAAGATCAAACTGCACATTTCACCATGTTTATTCGTAAATATGAGAAAAAACCCCAGAGAAACGCACTTCGATAGCACCCAACTACGACTACACGCGCTCGCGGCGGGAACGTCGCGTCGTGTTGTTCCCACCTGTGCCTACTGTTCCCACTTCGATGTTCTCACTCTATAGTTATTATATATTATATACTCTAAGTATATCCTATTATGATTACAAGTTGATAAGTTAAAATCAACTATTTAAAAAGTTAATTTACTTAATACTGTAGAATATTAAAATCACCATTTGAAGGTGTGAAAGTGTGAAATGTGTGATGTAAAAAAACCTTGTATCCAGATTGATGGTGACAGTTGTTATGTCACTGTCAAAATCGATCAAAATCTTTTGAATGTTTGAATTTACAACCGAAAAGTTTTAGAATGTTGTGAATACATACAGTTTTTCGTTAAAAAGTATTATTCTTTTAGATAATTTAGTTTTGTTAGTGAAAGTTTCTGCATGTATTATATGTAAGTTCCGTATACCTATGAAGAGAGTGCGGTTTGAAACCCCTTTAAAACTACGAGATACGAACATAATGAATTATGATTCGGATTGTCATTCTCCTCGACCTTACATAGATAAAGGGATAAAATCCATACCTTTTCAAACATGCAATGATGGGCCACGCTTGTTGCCTTATTCAAATGACTTGATACAAAGATTTGAATGTGGGAACAGTTCACCGTATGCCACAGTGAAAAAGACAATACCTTCACTAAACTTTCCAACGGTTGGAAATCAGCAAACCCCTTCCAGTGATCTTGATTTAAGCGTGTTGGATTATACGTGTCAGGAACCCCGAAATCAGCCTCTAAAAATATTTTCTGATGTAACGGCTGACGCGTGTGTTAACGTACAAAACATACCAAAAAATATTTTGACTAACAAGACGAATTTGGATCCTCCAAATGTTCTGATCAAGGTTGACGACTTTTTTTTTAAAAGAGAACAACTTGGGAAAATAAGGGAAGTATATCCATTATGTGAGCAAGTTGATAAATTAAGTTTAGAAAAAGAAAACAATCCATTAGTAAAGAAAACAGAAATAATGAAATTAGGAAGTTTAAATAAAAATAACATGGTACCCCATTCAGAACAAGAGCCCTGTGTTGTTTCACTAAATGATAATTACTGCAAATGTCATCACTGTGTAAAAACAAGTACTCCTTATCATTTAATGCCGTCATGTACAAAATATAGGGAGGAAAACCAAGTCAATCAGTGCTGTTGTAGATTTCCAGATGCCAGATCATGCACTCATAGTAATTATAACATGCAAGTTCCTCCACAGCCTAAATGCAATTGCAGTAACAAATCACCTGTTAATGCAGTATACAAAAAGAACTGGGCATTAGAAAAATATGAACAGAGTAAGAGATCTGAGTGTTTAGACTTAGAACAACAAAACACCATTGTAAGGGAAAAGAGAGAGCCCACTGTAACAGATCTATATAAAATAATAAAGCTACAAAATGAACAATTGCAGTTATTACAAGAGAAGGTAGATAAATTCATAGCTGCAAGTAGAAAAGAGAATAATCAAGCAAATCCACCTCTCCAAAACTATGTTACCGAACATGTTACTTTGAAATCAGTTGATAGTGAAGAACATAAAATATCCATTGGTGTTATGACTAGTTTCGAAATGGTTCGAACATCCACAGTTATCAATAAAGAAGTAATAAAGCAAAGTGAAGCGCAGATACAATGCAATAGATCACAAATCAGTATAAAAGAAGTTGTGTCTAAAGCGCAGCCTGTTAATATTAATTTTTTAGATGGAATAAGTAAGAAAAATGACACAAATTCGTCTATTCATAATTCTGCCGTCAACAATGATGAAATGACAAGGAATACTGGATTTGAGGATAAAACATTTAATGAGCTCAGTTTGTATAATGTCCAAGTGGATAATGCCACCACTCCTATGATGTCTCCAGAACAAAGCATGTATTTGGATGTTAAAGATTATAGCGAGTAAGAACACAATTCTAAATTAATTTAAATAGCATGTGCTTAAATAAGATGTTTAAATATATGTATATAGTATGAGCTATTTTTGAAATAGATTTGCTACATAATATAGTTTTTCATTCATTCATTATGCTTTCTAATATTAATGAATAATTTCTTTTTCGTGTGTTTCAGTTCAGACACAGAAAGTGATGATCCATCCAATGTTGGCTGGACTTATTATAATAAAGTAATGGTGAGAAAATATATTTATTATGAGTAAGCTTCAAATAAAATAGTCAGTGTATACATTATGTATATTTACAAGCTGTAAGCAATGTAGCAACAAGATAGAAAAGAGTTGTTCCTTGTTTTATAAACTTTAAAATAGTATTTCCTTAGCCTTATTGCAAAGCCTGAATGTCATTGAAATATGTGCCTATGGTATTTTTATATGTGGTACATTTGCTTGTAAATTACAATGACCTATGGATTCATTCGATTATTATTGATTTCTTATACTTTTCTTTCAGACGCGAGTAAATGGAATGCTACAAGATTCTGATATGCCTTCATCGGCTAGTGCTCTGTACAGAAATGCAAAGCAAAAATGTTTAATGCAAATTGACAAAACAAATGTTAGTGTGACTAAACGGTATGTATTTTTACAAATTATAAAATAACGGACTGCTTATTCCTCACGCGGTTCGTTCCCATGGACTTGAATGAGTGCATTTCGCGGATTTTCGAAGAAGTGGGGCATTTCTTACGTCTTTAGATGCATAAAATATACACAACAACAAATATAAAATCATTCTCTGGGAAACTTTTTCTTCACTGAGAAGTAACTAGTACCTAAAATAAGGGTGTTTGTAATATTGTGCAGATTTCGAAACGCGTCGTGAGCGTTTTCACCAGAGGCATAAAACAATTTCATTTTTCTAATGCAAAATAAATAAATTTTCAGAGTGACATTTGGAGAAAATCCAATACAAATGCAGCCACCCCAAATGACTACAGCTACAACTGATACAAGTTTAAAAATGAACCAGTTAGCTGCTAAATACCTTCAAAATGGTCAACAACTGAATGTCGCCACAAACAAACCCACGGCATCAACTGAGATGTCTTTTGCTACGAAAAATTATATGGAGAGGCATAAAATACTACAAGGTAACATAAAACATAGGTTTATCCTTTAGTTGTTATCCTAAAAAGTTTTATTTTAACCTTTATTTTCCCTTAATGATAAATTAATTTTTATTTAAACATGCAAATAATTTTAACCACTTTTAATTTGTAAATACTACTGATTTATACCTCAAACTCATATCTGACACTCAGATAGTATATATATTTTGTTTTTACTTATACAGTGTGTCCGGACATGACATACCGATATTTGAAGGGGCTATT
>CAJQZM010038053.1:9529-37681 GCA_907164665.1 Colias nastes | reverse complement strand
GTCTTCTTTTCGCCACCCAAAGTCCATCGACCAGTTCGTACACAACATTTCTGGACCTTCGACCCCGGATCCTGGATTTTGGAGACGCAATCGGCGAAGAAGTCGCAAAATTACAGTGCAGCTTGGTAAGACGGCCAGCTAATTTATCCAACCCTTCAAGCTTCATCTGATTGATACTGTGCTTTGTATATTCCAGAGCTTTTGGTGTTGCTTCCCTCCTCACGTGCTTTTACGCAACCGAAGAATCTGCTTCACGTGGCACGTAAGTACTTGTAGCTTTTTACTTCAGTAATTATGTCTCTATCTGAACAAAAGGAGCTTAAGGATTTGAGGAAAAAAAGGGGATTAATTAAATGTAGGTTAACTAACTTTAAAAAATACGTTTCTTCGTTTGAAAATGTTGACCTTGACACGCATCAGAGGGCAGAACTAAAACTACGTATACCAGGTGCGCAAAGTTTAATGAACGATTTCAACCAAGTACAAAGTAAAATCGAAGATCTTGTCCCGGAGTCAGAAACGGATAAACTCATAGAATCACGCGTCGAGTTTGAGAGGGAATATTATGTTGTCCTGGCGATGCTGGACTGCATGGTAAACCCAGATAGTTCCGAGGATAGATCTGTTAATAAATCCATTGACTGTTCCTTAGCGCACGACCATACGACCTGTAACAATTTTAGTAACGATTCAGTAAAATTACCGACTATTTCTGTACCTAGCTTTGACGGTTCACATGAACACTGGGTAGAATTTCGCGATACGTTTTCATCCTTAATTCATGATTCGAAATCAATACCACCAATTCAAAAATTTCACTATTTAAAGGCGAGTTTAAAAGGTGACGCTAAAATCGTAATAGAAAACGTTGAATTTTCATCCAATAATTATCTGGTTGCATGGGACCTTTTATTAAACCGCTTTAATAACACGCGATTGATAGTGCAAAGTCACATTAAAGCAATATTTTCCCTACAAAACGTATCCAGAGAATCGGCTTGTCAATTGCACAATTTAATCGATACAGTTTTGAAAAATTTACGTATTCTTAAAATTTTAGGGGAACCCACTGAATATTGGGACACATTAATTATTTATATCGTGGTATCAAAGTTAGATCCCACCACTGAACGCGAGTGGGAACAATTTAAGAACACTTTTTATAAAATACATAAAGATAAAATTATTAAGCTACATGATTTATTGGAATTTATTAAAGAAAAAGCCGATTTATTAACTACACTTTCCGTAAATCACAGTAAACCTAGTATTTCAAATAATTCAAATAAATTTTCTACTTACCAAAATAAAAATTCATCATCCAAAATTCATTGCAACATAGTTTCGGATAACAAACACTCTAAATCGCAATCCAATAAGTCGCGCAGCCATTACAAGTCGTGTTTGCTATGTAACGAAAAGCATCAGCTGTATTCATGCCAGAAGTTTCTCGACTTGTCCCCGCAACATAGGTTTAATTTCATAACGGATAAAGACTTATGCATTAATTGTATGCGTCCAGGTCATTTAGTTGGTACTTGTCTTTTTGGTCCGTGTAGAAAGTGTGAACAAAAGCACAATAGTTTACTTTGTGATGCAATTAAATTATCACCAGTTCAACAAAATACAGTGACGTTAACTACGTACGAGCACCCCTCGCTTACTAATACGCATCCCGTTTCAGTGGTTTCAGTAGATAACGCACACATGCAACTTCAATGTATTAATCACGCACAAACCGTTATGCATACAAAGGATGACAATTCTTCGCAACAGATTGTCATATTGTCTACGGCGATAGTTGAAGTATATAATGAATCGGGTGAGTATTATTGCGCACGCGCAGTTCTAGATAGCGGAAGCGAGCGATCTTTTATTACGCAATCGTTAGCAAATAAATTAAATATACGAATATTACAGTCCACTCAACATATTCACGGTGTAGGTAATTCTATTACGCAATGTTCGCAATCTTGTAACATTGAAATTAAATCGCGCGACGGGAGCTTCACTGCCCGTTTTCAATGTTTAATTTTGCCCCAAATTACATCAAAATTGCCTACAACTACATTTAATTTAAATCAATTTAATATTCCTCACAATTTATTGTTAGCTGATCCCAATTTTTACGAAAGTCAACCTATTGATTTACTGATCGGTGCTGATTTATTTTGGGAATTAATAACCGAAGGAAAAATGCGCCTTAAAAGTGGTCCTTTCCTTCAAAACACCAAATTAGGTTGGATAGTGTCAGGTGCAATTAAATCTTTTCCGTATACCAATAATAAAAATTTAACACATATTAATTGTAATTATTCGACATTATCCACGGAAGATGATTCACTCGATAAGTTAGTTAGGAATTTCTGGGAAGTAGAAGAACTATCCGCGCCTAGCAATAAATTACAGCAATTATCTAGCGAAGATATTGCTTGTGAGGAACATTTTATTCGCACAACACGTCGACTTTCCGATGGTCGTTTCTGTGTTTCAATTCCGTTGAAACAATCACCTGAGTTATTAGGTAATACACGCGCACAAGCTGAACGTCGTTTTTACGCGTTAGAGAAACGTCTTCAGCAAAACACTAATTATAAAAAGATGTATTCTGATTTTATACAGGAATATATTAATTTAGGTCATATGAGTCTCGTCAATACATATGGGAATCCGCACTATTTCCTACCACATCATGGTGTGTTTAGGGAGCACGCCACCACAACTAAATTACGCGTAGTTTTTGATGCGAGTATGAAGTCTAGTTCCGGCGTATCATTAAACGACATACAAATGATTGGACCTGCTATTCAAGGTGACTTAATTTCTATTTTATTACGTTTTCGCGAGAATAGGTATGTTGCATGCGCTGACATTGAAAAATTTTACAGGCAATTGAATATTGCTGAAGATCAGCGTGACCTGCAGCTGATCTTGTGGCGAGATGATCCCTCAGAGCCGCTGAGGGTGTACCGACTCAACACCGTGACGTACGGAACGGCATCCGCACCGTATCTAAGTTGTAGATGTTTAAAGGAATTAGCCAAACACTCGAATATTCCGTATGTAGCCTATCCTATTAATAATTGTTTTTACGTTGACGATCTCATAGTTTCATCGAATTCTATATCCGAATTAGAAAATATTTGTAAAGAAACTAGTAGTCTTTTAGATTCAGCATGTATTAAATTACGAAAATGGATTTTTAGTCATAATTTAAATTTAATTACGCCTAGCGTTAATGAATCGCAAACGCACGATCTATGTTTACTTAATAAAACTTGTAACAATAAAACTTTAGGTATCGGATGGAATAGTCTCGATGATTACATTTATTATTTCACTCAAATTATACAAAAGAGTGAAGTAGTGACAAAACGTATTATTTTATCGTGTGCTTCACAAATATACGATCCGCTAGGATTATTAAGTCCGGTTATTACTATCGCAAAGCATTTATTACAAAGATGTTGGTTGTTAAAATTGACGTGGGATGAATCAGTTCCTAACGAAATTTCGCAAATATGGGATAAATTTATAAATGGATTATCTTTTCTTAGTAGTTTACGAATACCGCGTCACGTTATGTGCATTGATCTAGTGCGAACCGAACTACATATATTTACCGATGCTTCACAGGTCGCGTACGGAGCTTGCGCATACGCTCGTACGATCAATGCAACAGCTGATGTCACAGTGCGCTTGATATGTTCGAAGGGTAAGATCGCGCCGACTAAACCTACAACTATACCTAGATTAGAGTTGTGTGGTGCGTTGTTAGGTGCACGATTATATTATAAGCTTATTGGATCACTGCGTTCAAACTTTGATAAAATAGTATTTTGGACAGATTCAACTATCGTGTTAGGTTGGTTAGGTATGCCTACTAATTTATTAAAACCTTATGTTCAAAATAGGACGGCAGAGATTCACGAGCTGACCAAGGAACATCCATGGCGTCACGTCGCAGGCAAGGATAATCCAGCCGATTTAGTCTCACGCGGGCAAGGTCTAGAAGCGCTTAGCTCCTCATCTTTATGGTGGGAGGGCCCGTTATTTTTACATAATGTACATTTTGAGTTGCCCGACTTTAAACATTCTAAATTAATTAATTCAGATTTACCGGAAATTAAATCTACAAATATTTGTTGTCACATAAGTAATAATTTAAACGATAATTTAATTATTTTTTCTCGATTTTCACAATATAATAGACTTAAACGCGCAGCTGCTTATGTATTACGTTTTATTAATAACGCGCGAAATAAAACTAATAAGTGGACAGGTTTATTATCAGTCGAGGAATTAAATCGTGCTGAATTAACGTTAGCAAAGTTGAGTCAACAGGAATCGTTTCCTGATATTTATTATGCGCTTAAAAATAATAAAAATATAACGAATATATCAGGCTATAATCAAATTTCTAAATTAAATGTATTCTTTGACGCAAATAATAATTTAATTCGTGTAGGTGGGCGTATTCAAAATTCGCCAAATTTTAGTTTTAATAAAAAATTTCCTATTTTAATCGCATCTAATCATCATTTTTCACTTTTGCTTTTTCGGTTCGAGCATGAACGTTTACTCCACGCCGGGCCACAGCTTTTACTGTTTACGCTCAGAGAGATGTGGTGGCCGGTCGGCGGCAGAAACCTCGCTAGGAAGGTGGTACATTCGTGCATGCGCTGCGCACGACTGCAACCGACTACGGTCGCGCCTATTATGGGGAATCTACCGCAGGAGCGTCTGGACCCAGGTTATCCGTTTATACGTTGTGGTGTCGACTACGCTGGCCCAGTGTTCACGTTGAATCGTAAAGGCAGAGGTGCTAAGTTACAAAAATCGTACATATGCTTATTTATATGTTTTGTTACACGCGCGGTTCACTTGGAACTTGTTAGCGATCTATCGTCGGAATCATATCTTTTAGCTTTGAAACGTTTTATATCGCGGCGAGGTAAACCCGTGACTATCTTTTCTGACAGTGGGAAGAATTTTGTCGGTCTCATGAATGAGTTCAAAAAATTTTTAGCTACCTGTTCTGATGAAATTAAAGCATATGCAACTTCGCAAAATATTAATTTTAAAATGATACCTTTTTACGCTAGTCATTTCGGGGGATTGTGGGAAGCTGGAGTAAAAAGCTGCAAGCACCATCTCAAACGTGTAGTAGGTAACGCACATCTAACGTTCGAGGAGTTTAGCACAGTATTGACCCAGGTTGAAGCTGTCCTGAACTCCCGTCCTTTGACCCATCTTTCCACAGATCCCAATGATTTCCTTCCACTTAGCCCTGCACATTTCCTGGTTGGTCGTCCGCTGACTGCACCTGTAACGGCTGAGCATCTATACGACGTGCCTGAGCTTCGTCTCCCGAGGTTCCAGAGGGTGGAACAAATACGCCAGCACTTTTGGAATCGTTGGTCCAAAGAGTATGTCTCCGAGATGCAAACGCGAACCAGATGGCACCAGCACAAGGGGGATCTCAAGGAGAACACGCTCGTTCTCATTAAGGACGACCGATTGCCGCCGTTGAAGTGGAGCTTGGGGCGCATCCACGCGACATATCCGGGGAAGGATGGAGTAGCACGAGTGGCCGACATTCGTACTGCAGACGGCATCGTGCGTCGGGCGTTCACTAAAATTTGTCCGCTTCCTTCACCAGATAGCTGATTCTTCGCTTCGTGGTCGACAATTCGTTGGAACCAGCACGTTCCAAGGCCGGGAGCATGTTGCCGCAACAAAATCGTGCGGAACGGAGCGTTGCTACTGCGTCATCGCGGCGTCACGTCCCCGCGCCGTGCGATTGGCCGCGGATGACCTTACCACTGTCCTCTACTACCACTTCGACTTGCCACGCAGCCGCCGAGCAGTGAACTCCTTCGCTAAAATTCATTGTACCAAACGCACTCTGTAATTTTGAGTAATAAATTTTATACGCGCAAATTTACAATCGTCTTCTTTTCGCCACCCAAAGTCCATCGACCAGTTCGTACACAACAACCACAATCCGTCAATACCAATCTTTTTCGAGTTTTAGTAAGACAAACTCACGGTTTGGTTTTACTTATATACGTCTAAAGTGGTTTTTAAATTATATTTATATTTAAAATTCTATTCTTTCCCTGAATTTGTTCAGCTTTTAGCGTGAATGAATTACGCACATAAGCATATTTTTTGGCCTTATTTATAACTAGTTTACCGCCCGCGGCTTCGCCCACTTTGACTTAAACCGAATAAATTATATATTAAAACCTTCCTCTTGAATCACTCTATCTATTAAAAAAAACCGCATCAAAATCCTTTGCGTAGTTTGAAAGATTTCAGCATACAAAGGGAAATAGGGACAGAGAAAGTGACTTTGTTATATACTATGTAGTGATGATGTATGTAAAATGAAGATGTAGATTTTTAGAAAGCTGAGTAACAGATGTGTTTTATATTGAAGTGCATAACATAATATTATATTCTTTTGTGTGACTTATATATCTTAGTAATGGTACTTGATATTATGGTAGAGATAGACTAACTCAATCTGTTATCGATATGTATGGAAAATTTTAATTAAGACGCGTTACTGTAGTAGAAATTTTTTTATTTTTGTATTTTGTTTAACAAAATGAAAGATATTTTTGCGAAGTTATTGTGTAACTTCACTACATAGTATAAAACAAAGTCGCTTTCTCTGTCCCTATGTCCCTATCCCTTTGTATGCTTAAATCTTTAAAACTACGCAACGGATTTTGATGCGGTTTTTTTTTAATAGATAGAGTGATTCAAGAGGAAGGTTTTAGTATATAATTTATTAGGTTTTAGACAAAGCGAGCGAAGCCGCGGGCGGTAAGCTAGTTCTTTATAATTGTGTTTTTGCTAAAATTAAAACGTTTGCTTACCTATATATTTAATCCTTGTTATAATATCGGGTGGTAAATAATAAACGCGATTAATTTTTCAACGTGTTCCCGATGCAAAATATCATCTTTAACTTTTAAATCTTCACAAATATTCAACTTTTCAAGCTAAGTTCTCTATCTATGAAACAATTCACAAGTCTCGGTATATCTATACTAATATTATAAAGAGGAAAGGTTTGTACCTATGTATGTATGTATGTATGGTTTTCACGCATAAACTACTGAACCGATTATAATGAAATTTAGCACACATATAGAGGGTAACTTGGATTAAGACATAGGATAGGTTTTATCCCGGAAATCCCACGGGAACGGGTTTTCCTTTGAAAACGCGGGCGAAGACGCAGGCGAAAAGCTAGTAATTTATAAGCTAGAATACGGTTTTGAACAGGCATTTTCGCATTTATAATATCCGCCATTCTTACTGAATATAAAGCTACTAGCTGAGCCCCGCGGTTTCACCCGCTTGGCTCCGCTCCTGTTGGTCTTAGCGTAGGTAATGATAGATAGCCTTCCACGATAAATGGGCTATCTAACACCGAAATAATTTTTAAAATCGGACCAGTAGTTCCTGAGATTAAGCGCGTTCAAACAAACAAACGAACAAACTCTTCAGCTATAAAATATTAAAGTAAAGATTCAAACTGAATAATCCATAAATACCAAAAAATATATCTTAGGTAGTAACAGATCACATGAAATAACGAACCCCTCGAAACATAATAATACCACGGCTTTGTCTGCCTTTTACCTGAGTCACCCTTGCGAAACGAGAGATAAAAACGTTCTTATTATTACCTATGAACAAACACACGGATCCTATTTATAAATATCGACAGGGTTCATATGAAAGGCACCCTTTTTGATACTTTTGTAATCGGCTAAACTTTATTTAAATAAATCGATTTATCTACACTTTTACGCTACTTTTAAAAATATTTTTATGTCTGTTTGTACCCCTATAATTTCATTTATATGGAACCGTTTTGGAAATTCTATCAGAAGGTGAAAGCTACACTGTTTTTGTATGTTAGTTTATTATTCTAACATGTAATTTAATTTTCTTTTGATTTCGGTTGGAAAATATATGAAATACTAAAAATAATGTTTTATTTCATTCAATAATGTCGTCGTAACCTATATAAAGAGCAACTATGGAGTTTCTCGCAGGTTCTTCTCCATAGATACTGTTTTCCGAATCGGTGGTAAATGTTAAAAATATGTAATGACGATTCGAAAGTGCTTCTAAAAGAAGTCTAATTGAATAAATAAATGTTTCAGTTTGAAATATCAACCTTATAATAAAAGGACTTTGATTCGTTTTCAACATAGGTAAAAAATTATTTTACTTATCACCTAGATCAGAAAAAAATATGAAAGTAATAATAGTAAAAGTAGATTTATGGAGATAAAAACAATATAATAAGAGAATGTGTAGCGTGTGATACAATATTTAGTAGACTATTGATTGTAGAGGTAGTTATATTTCTTGGAAAACACGCTATGTGGATTAACTTTTTATTCGCTCATGCGTGTTTACTTCCTATCTAATAAATACTTTATGGGCAATTTAATTTAACAGATAAATGTGTGTTTGTCAACCGACTTCAAAAAGGAGGAGGGTCACAATTCAAATGTATTTTTTTGCTTTGTTATGTCAGCACTTTCGACTGGGTGAACCGATTTTGATGATTCGTATTTTATTTGAAAGCTGGACCTTCCAGTTGGCCATTTCAATTTTGTCTAGACTCTAGAGCATCTAAAGGCAGCTTAGTTGTTCGTAACTAAATAAATAATTATTAATTTTATTTCTACATAAGTACCTAGGTACTAACAGTTTTTATTATTTGGGTCATAAGTGGTGTGGAAATTACGTATTGGAAATAAAAGATTTATTTTGTTTAATGGTTAAAGTAACTAAACAGTTATGGCTGTAAATATCTTGAAAAATTATTACTTAAATATGAATTGTTCTTTTGCCTGGTAGAGATCGCTACCTAGCTATAAGGCCGCTTTTTGTTTATTTTAGCTATTGTATGCTTTTATATTTGTATTTACAAGTAATTGGACTTTTACTGTACCTAAGCTTTTGATTTCTGCAAAAAAAATCTTTCTCTACGGTTTCTTTCTATATGTTACAAGTCATTAATAACAAGAAAAGAAAGGTGACTAAACAGAGCTTAGTTACTATTATTTATATGTAGGTATATTATTTTAACTCATTTTAATGTTTTACCACAAGACCATTAATGGTAAAACCATTAAATATGGCTACTTAAGTAGCGTCCTTGTCACAAGTCATATACATGGTACAAATACTTGAAAAAAAGTGATTGATATTTATGTTAGATACGGATTATTAAAAACTTTTAAGTTATATTTATTCAATTTAACATTTTAACTGAAACAAATCAATATAGAATATTATGTAAAAAGGATAGCTTATAAAATTGTCTCCAAAACAGCTAGTTCACGAAATTTATTACATCAAACTAGCAGTGCCCTGCAGATTCACTAACGTCTACGCCCTACAACCAGCCTTGTAGCCAGTAAATGGGCTATTATAGGGTAAAATATTTCTTTAATCCTCACGAGTAGGTAGTTTCTGAGATTAGTGCGTTTAGACAAACAAACAAAATCTTCAGCTCTATAAGTTTTATTAGTATGTTATTAGAAGGATTTTCATGATGCGCTACGTTTGAAAAACAATGGCATAAGAAGGTAATGAATGAAATACGAACTTGAACGTGGGAAACTTTTCTGGAAAATCTCAGAGAGCCATGTGATTGATTATAATATATTTGATACACAAATTACAGAATAAAATCTTCTTAATAAACTTAATTAAAATATTATTTTATTGCAAATATAGAATTATTTTTAGGGCAATTTCCTCTTTCTGTTAAAACTGATTTCAAAGTGAAACGCATAATTAATTCCTGTAAATTTCTATGAGTCGTCTTCACAACAACTTTTAACTGTACCTAAGTTTTGTAAAAGTTTAATTTAATTAAATTTTTGAGTTCGCGTTTGAACTTTGAACTTAGCATCTTATAAAAAGTATTGCTTATTATAAGTTTCAAAACTTCCTGATTAATTTATGATATGCATAATATTCAGCTCCATGGACTTGTATGGAAATTTAATTCCATGGAGCTGAATATGAAAACTTACAAAATATAACGTATGGAAATTTGTTATATTTTGTAATTTTATCTGACGGATAAGCGAATTTTCAACCCTTAAACCATATCCTCGGTAGTATAGTGGTGAGTATCCCCGCCTGTCACGCGGGAGACCGGGGTTCGTTTCCCCGCCGGGGAGGATATTTTTTGCTTTAAATTTAAATACAACTAAGTCTAAAAGAAATCGTCCTATTCAGTAAGAAATCAGTTCATTAGGCTTAATTTTTATTGATTCTTTTAATTATTCCTCTGAGATTAAATTGAGCATAACAATAAACTTAAACTGTATGTTTAAACTGAAGTTTAAGTTTAAAATAATATACTTAGAATTTAGATGGAATCTTATAATGGTGAAAGTGGAATATAATAAATAATAATTCTTTATCTATTTAAATCGTTTGTTAATTAAGGAAAATGTATAAAGTTCACTTAAAATTAGGATCTCGTTCTTCGTTTAGAACTTATCTATACACTAGTATAATACTACTAGACATAAAAATTCTCTAAGTAGCTACTAAATAAGGAAAATGTCACGGTTTAAATAAACTGCAGTTCTTAGTTTAACCACCGAACCGACCTATTTACTTATTATGAATATCATAATTTAACACCCGAAAATGGTGTTTTATCCTGAAAAACCCTACGCGAACTAATGGATTTCTAAGTCTTTAGCGAGTACTTATGATTTTTTTACGAAAAGAACAGCTGAAAGCTACTTCTATTTCTATGAGTAAATATTTTTACTAGAAATTAACAATTATTAATTGTCTAAAATATTATTTGAGTCGATTAAGGGCCGATTTTTCAATCCCTGGTTAAATCTACGTCTATGAGTAAATTTAAATCTTAGTTCATTTATTATTTATTTATTTAACAATTATTTTATTTACCATTACAAATTTTTCAATCATATAATATTAAAAGAAAAGGAAAACATTCATAGCACATAAGGCAACCTTATTGCTTATCAGCGATCTCTTCCAGGCTGCCCAAGGTTGCCTTAGTTGTGGTTTTACCTGTGTTTTATATCTTATGGTAGGTAATTCCCACTGAATACTAGCTACTATCTACATAACTACCGTATCATATTAAATAATAATATTCATAATTATAATATCTATGTTATAATATTATTGTTGTTGTTATCTTTATCAACTTTATTGTTTTATAACCTACATTGATTTTAATCAGTACTGTAATTTAGATAAATACATTTTATTATATCATGAGTCATAGATTAACAGACATGTTTACTTTTTTTTAAACACAAAAAAGGTAAAAGGTAAAATAAAAAGGAGTAAGTATTCAAAATCGATTTATCTGGTGGAGAAATTGGTGAACGGCGGTGAATCATCTCGCATAAACCACCTCATTTTTCAAGCCATTGAAAATAGGGCTAGCTTGGGCTATAGTAATTTAATATTAAACCGTAACAAATTTTTACGATTTAATATTAAATTTTCATTTAATCGAAACATAAATTGTTAGTAACAAATTATGAGTTTGAGTTCGTGTTTAAACTTTGATCTTTATAACATTACTCCATTTATATAAAAAGTATTTTAACACCGGAAAGCAACATTTGTGATTTTTACCATGAATCGAGCCGGACTAAGTGGTAAGTAAGTAAGCTATAAGAACATGATGTGCCACGGCCCACGGCTGAAGCTAGGGCGGGTATAATATAAATACAATATACATAGTAAGTCAAAATGCTATCATAAATTAATACATTCGAAACAAAATTCATTGCATAAAATAGTCATTAATGAAACCTAGTTAGTCCTATTTGGAAAGGACGGAACATGAAATCATGCAAAGGAACCAATAACAATTCATTTTGAGTATTAGTGCTTTATAGCGAAATGAAAAAAATTACAGCACTTTCCATAACAATTATGTACCTATGTGTAATAAATTGCGAGTAGGAAAAGTGATTTTCCTCCTGTGCATAGTAGACCGGGAGATATTGACACAACATTTCGAGTCATTTGTAACAGGATGGCGCGGGCGGTTCTACAGGGGTCCTTAGTACGCAATGACAAAAAGAAAAATGATGGTGTGAACGATGGTACCGGCGGCTTAGTCGTACTCGTAATTAGTCGAACTCGTCGGAAAAATAGCGAAAGTCAAACGATTTGTAACACAAAAATTTTAGAATTTACCGATAGCCCATAAAAAAGAAGTAGGCGGTAGTGTGTGACTTTTCCGGTGTGACTTACAGCCCGCCATACCGACGCGAATGTGTTGATTTAAAAAAAATAATTCAACCAGGCAATTTGTACCAGGCTAACTTTTGCACAGGTAACCATCGTCGTGCAGCCATTTACGAAAATCGCCATGCCATACTTTTCAAATGACTCGAACATCCTGTTACAAATGACTCGAAATTTTGTGTCAATATCTCCCGGTCTATAGTTTATTTACAATTATTATAATGTGATATTTTATTGTGACTCAAAAATCATACAAAGCTATTTTTCATACAAATCACGAGTTGCACCCGCTAGGCGTGTTTTGCACAGCCTATTGCTTACCTTCATGTTTTACAATGCGATGAAACTGAATCGAGCGATCTTGCGATATTATCATGATTGACGTAGGTTTTACATTCAAGTGTACTTTTTAACCATTAGTTGTAGTTCCATGGTAATTTTTAGTTGTATTTTATAACTACATTGTATCGTAATTTAAACCAATCTTTTGTACAAGTACATACCTATCTAGATATTATTATATTTTATACAAAACGACCTCCTGCTTTTTATGGAACGGGACCTCCCCAAGGATAACCAGTAGATAAATGATACTATAGTCGCCCAGGAAATATTGTACGAACTACAAGGCAAGGGCATTGAATATTAGTAAAAAGTTTTACGAAATACACATTTATATAAATAAATAAAAATCTATTCTTTAATATTATAAAGCTGAAGAGTTTGTTTGTTTGTTTGAACGCGCTAATCTCAGGAACTACTGGTCCGATCTGAAAAATTTTTTCGGTGTTAGATTATATATAGACCCATTTATCGAGGAAGGCTATAGGTAGGCTATATATTATCACGCTAAGACCAACAGGAGCGGAGCAATGCGTGTGAAACCGCAGGGCACAGCTAGTATTTAATAAGCTTTTCTGAGCTAAATAGCTAAATGATTTTATATAAAATTTGGTATCATAGTTTTCATCCTGGATTAGTTATTGACACTCAGTATATTTTATTAATTAAGTAAATTTATGTAGGTATGAAACCTTTTTCCAAGAATCTGAAACAAACTTTTTCACTGTAAATATCGTCGTCAATAGAATTAAATGTATTGAAAATGTTGTATAAACTTTAATATTCAATCGGTGGGATTGAGGTCGCTTCACCGTTTAGTTTGTTCTACTTTATATAAAAGTAGGGCTCATTTATCTACTACCTTACCGCCCGCGGCTTCGCCCGCTTTGTCTAAAACCTAATAAATTATATACTAAAACATTCCTCTTGAATCACTCTATCTATTGCAAAAAACTGCATCAAAATCCGTTGCGTAGTTTTAAAGATTTAAGCATACATAGGGACATAGGGACAGAAAAGGCGACTTTGTTTTATACTATGTAGTGATTTATAATATAATATAAGTCCTATTATTGTAGGAAGATGAAATTCGAATTTGTTTCATTGATCGATTTTCATTCTCGAGAAATTAATTAATTAGTCCGAGTACATATTGCCAAATTGTTAAAATTGTTATTTTTTAACTGTAATCACTGTAAAAACGAGGAAAACCTAAACAAATACCTACGTGCCCTATATAATGAAAATTTGAAAAAGATTTTCTGAGATAATACTTCGTTCCACGGATTCCAATAAGAATTCATTCTTCAATCTTGCCTCAGAGAACTAGTGTTAGTTGTTAAATACTATTAAAATAAAAAATAAGTAGAACCCTAATTTACCGAAACAGTTAGATATAACTAAAGAAAAGTTTATTTTTCGTAATTTTTAAGACATGAAAATTGATGTTGTTCTATTGCTTTTTATTTACCTAAGTAATAATAAAAAGTAGCCTCGACATTAAAAGTTATAAAGTTCAAAGATAAACTGTATTTTTTATTTGTGAAAAACATCAATTATTAAATAAACACACAGTGATCAAAATTCAACTACCAACCTATATAAGCTTCTTAAATTATGTACACACACCGGCACAATTAGCGGAACAGAAACCGATGCGCGAGAACATCGTCTGGGATTTGAACGAATAGCAGCAGGTTCTCTTTACTGATGAGTGCAGAGTTCTTTTAAAATGATCGGAGCTGTAAGCTAAACTGTAATCAGAGCAAGAGGGGGAAACACTCGTTATTAATTTTGCTTTAATTTTATTGTTAAATCATTTAATGCTTACTTTTTTTATTTTTTGTGATGGTTCATAATCATCTGAAATTTTCACTTATTTCAAATTTCTTTATTTTTCAATAAAAAATAACGAAGACTTTTCAAAGTCGTTGTTAAAAGATGTTAATCAATTTGTTATTTTGTGTCTAATTACATTTTCGTCAAATATATGCGTTATTATCTCAGTCTCACTTTTTTTTCTGTTCCGCTAATTGTGCCGGTGTGTATATTAGGTACCTTATCCTATTTTATCTTTTAACATTAGAATACATACTCATCCTTCCAACCCAGAATAATACCTACTCTATTTGTTCTTTCATTATCCTCAATTTTAATCTTTAATCTAAACTAATATTATTAAGCTGAAGAGTTTGTTTGTTTGTTTGAACGCGCTAATCTTAGGAACTTATGGTCCAATTTGAAAATTTTTTATAGTGGTAGTCGAGCATGCTTCGGCAGGAATTGGGCCAGCTCGCACCGGGGAAGATACCACACCCCCACAGAAAACCGGCGTGAAATAGTAGCTACTACTGTGTTTCGTTCGGTGAGTGGGGGGGCCGGAGGCCCGTATCCCTATCCTAATCCCTATTCCTATCCTTCCCACCCCTCTCCCTTATTCCCGTCTTCTTTCCTTCCCTTCAATAGTCCCATCCCATTCCATCCCTACCCCCTTCAAACAATCAAAATGGCAGCGGGATTAAATATAAAATTACCCCAGGAGGGTACTAGCATCAATGATGCTGGAGAATCCCTCTCTGAGTGTTCACGCTCGGACTGCCCCACGTATTCTGGGGGGGGCAAAATTCCGCTATTTTATACTGCCACGGAAAAAAAAGGTAAGCCTGTATTGGCAACCCCTACCACATTACTATCTGTGGACTTCTGCAATATTAGGGGACTTCATTCAAACCTAACTGCCGTCCACCAACATCTCGAGACGGCTAAGCCGGCTTTACTCTTTTTGACGGAGACACAGATCTCCTCTCCTGCTGATACTTCCTACTTAAACTACCCGGGATACACGCTGGAACACTTATTTTTACCGCGTGCTGGAGTTTGCGTCTACGCTAGAGAGGATATTTGTTGCCGTCGCCTTGGTATTCTTGAGGGTAACCTGTCCATACTATGGCTACGCGTCGACTGCGGTGATCACCCACGCATTTATGCATGCATTTACAGGAGTCATAGCGGAAATGCCGAAACTAATCACCTCATCGAGCACATCCAAGACACGGTTGATGAACTTCTGCAGAAAGTCCCCTCCGCCGAAATAGTGGTCCTTGGCGATTTTAATGCCCACCATTCCGATTGGCTAAAATCAAGAACCACAGATTATGCGGGTCGAACTTTCCACGACTTTGTCCTGTCATACGGCCTATCTCAGCTCGTTTCCACACCCACTAGGATTCCTGACGTGGAGGACCAAATACCATCCCTTTTAGATCTCTTTCTAACATCTCATCCTGATGACTACCATGTTGCAGTTGAAGCGCCACTAGGGTCTTCCGATCACTGCCTGGTGCGGAGTACTGTGCCTGTCGCACGAAAATTCCGACCTAGACCTACAAGCTACCGTCATGTCTGGCATTATAGATGCGGACCTTCTTTGCGTCCTACCCATGGAGTCAGATTTGCTTTGCATCCGAGGACGCTGAAGCTTGCGCTGACTTAGTCGCTGATGTGGTCACGCAAGGTATGGAACTCTTTATTCCTTACTCCGTGGTACCCGTCGGCGGCAAGTCCCAACCCTGGTTTGGACAATCCTGCAAAAAGGCATCCCGTTTTAAACAGGAATGTTATCAGGCCTGGGTAGAAGCCATAGCAAGAAAGAACTCTAATGCTAAGGATCTTAAAAAAAGGTTTAATGCTGCCTCCCGACAGTACAAGAAGAGCATCCAAAAAGCTAAAGCAGAGTTCGTCCGAAGAATCGGCGAGAGACTTGCACGCTACCCCTCTGGCACACGTGCCTTTTGGTCACTTGCCAAAGCCGTTCAGGGGAACTTCTGCAAGTCATCCTTTCCTCCTCTACGTAGGGATGACGACACTCTGGCCCACACTGCAAACGAGAAAGCCGATACATTGGCCACACTCTTTGCGTCGAATTCGACCCTGAATGATGAAGGAAGAGTTCCACCCTCCATCCCATACTGCAACAGCAAAATGGCTGACGTGAAATTCACACAACGCGCCGTACGTAGAGCTCTTCTTTCACTCGATATCCATAAGTCGAATGGGCCAGACGGAATTCCTGCAATAGTTCTCAAATCTTGTGCTCCCGAATTAGCTCCAATTCTTACGCGTCTGTTTCGATGCTCTTACACTTCTAGCTTAGTCCCAAGCACTTGGAAGTCCGCCCTGATTCACCCTGTACCGAAGAAAGGCACCCGCTCCGACCCGAAAAACTACAGGCCGATCGCGGTTACCTCCTTATTCTCAAAAGTGATGGAATCCATCATAAATTCCCAGGTGTTACAGTATCTAGAAGATCATCAGCTTTTAAGCGACCACCAGTACGGTTTCCGTCGAAATCGCTCAGCTGGTGATCTTTTAGTTTATCTGACCCATCGATGGGCATCTGCAATTGAGAGTAAGGGGGAAGCCATGGCAGTTAGTCTAGATGTGGCCAAGGCATTCGATCGGGTGTGGCATAAAGGGCTCCTTTCCAAGCTGCCTTCATACGGACTATCTGAGAGATTATGCAACTGGATAGCCAGCTTTCTCAAGGCACGAAGCATTAAGGTCGTTGTCGACGGAACATGCTCAGAATCCTTGCCTGTGAATGCTGGTGTTCCACAGGGGTGCGTGCTGTCGCCGACGCTATTCCTTTTGCATATCAATGATATGTTGCAAGTACGTGACATACATTGTTATGCTGATGATAGCATGGGCGACGCCGCATATACCGGTCTTGCAAATCTCTCTCAGGACCAAGTGGATGAGCATCGAAAACAACTTGTGTCTAAAATTGAGAAATCTCTTAAAGAAGTCTCAATATGGGGCCAAAACAATCTCGTCCAGTTTAACCCCTCAAAGACGCAAGTTTGCGCATTCTCAGCTAAAAAGAGGTCTTTTGCAGTGTCACCTACATTCCAAAATACTCCTCTCAAAGCCACGCCATGCATCGGAATTCTCGGTATCGACATTGCGAGTGACGTACAATTCCGCGGTCATCTGGAAGACAAGGCTAAATTAGCCTCTAAGAAACTTGGAGTGCTCGCAAGAGCGAGACAGTACTTCACGCCAGCTCATCGCCTACTACTCTACAAGGCCCAAGTTCGACCACACATGGAGTACTGTTCTCACCTATGGGCTGGAGCACCCCAGTATCAGTTACTTCCATTTGACCGCCTTCAGCGTCGTGCCTGCCGCATTGTCGACCTACCTGAGCTCACCGATCGGCTGGATCCTCTGGCTTTGAGGCGCGATGTTGCGACTCTATGCGTATTTTATCGCATATACAACGGGGAGTGTTCTGAGGAACTATTTGCCTTAATACCACCTGCAGAATTCCACCACCGCACTGCCCGACACAAGCAAAAATATCATCCACACCACCTGGATGCATGGCGCTCGTCAACCGTGCGTTTCTCACGGCACTTCCTGCCCCGAGCCACACTCCTGTGGAACAAATTACCACCTTCCGTGTTCCCCAACCAGTACGACATGGGAACCTTCAAACAAAGAGCCTACACCTTCCTGAAAAACCAACATCCTTCTTAAAGCCTGCAATACGATCGCAGTGTTCCCAACGCTGTGATCGTCATGGGCGGCGTCTATCACCTACCACCAAGTGAGTCGCCTGCCCTATTGCCAGGGTTATTATAAAAAAAAAAAAAAAATTCTTTCGGTGTTAGATAGCCCATTTATTGAGGAAGGTTAAAGGCTATAATATATATTACCCTAAGACCAACAGGAGCGGAGCAATGCGGGTGAAACCGCACCGCACACAGCTAGTAAAATATATTTTCAGATGAATAGGCGTTGAGCAAGCCTTATACTTACGTAATTCATGACGTATTCTCTGCATTCAAACATTATAATATGCTTATAACGTTAGCGTTTCAAGTTTTGCGTCATGAATCGTATTTTTTTACTTTATTTTTATTCACAAATGGCAAATGTTCTTTTGACGTAAGTCGTACTTTTCTATTTTTATAATGTGAATGATAAATGTGAAAGGAAGACATGTTTCGCGTTATATTATTTGTATTTAGGACAAGGATATCTCAAAACTTAATATAAATATAAACTAGCTATTTCCCGGCTTGATCCGAGATAAAATTAAAATTAAATATTGCTTATGTCACTCAGGAATTGTAGCTTAATGTTGCTGCTGCTGTTGATGAAAGAGCTTTTCATATTGGTCCAGTAGTATTGAAGCTTAATTATTATTCAAAACAAACACACAATCAAATATTCAAATCTTTTCTCCTCTTATAATATTAGCATAGTTAGGATATTTTTAAGAGTTAATTTTCTATTTTTATGCTTATATGTATGATATAGGTACCTATGTTTTTATAAATGTTGAGCGAAAATATAAGAAAGTAAAAACTGGTTGGATTTACTATACTTTAACCATTTCTAAATCCTTCAGTTGCATCTTGGATCAGCGATTGTTCAGCTGCCTTAAATTGTCATGTTTTTAGGGCCGATGAGAACCGCTTTCTGGCAATGCCCCAGTTTTTGGTGCTTTCTATGTATATTTTCATACATTATTTTGTTATTTTAACTGATAGCTGAGCGAAATTTATCAGGGATTTTGGGTGGCAGAGTGGTGAGTGGTCACTGGTCATATGAAAGACGCAGGTTCGAATCCCGCCTCATCATCGAATTTTTCTCTTGCAGATATTTATAAGTTTTATTTTTAAAAACTAAAAATTAAAATAGTACCTAATAGTAAGAAGCTGTGTACCTACTTGTCTTATGCCTTTAATAAAAAGACAAATAGTATTTTGGGTTCAATATTTCGTGTTTAAGGCTATTATTTTGTCCTAAAATATTATCAGTCGCTAAATGCAACCATTTCAATAAATAACTATTATGCGTTGAAATGGTGTAATTACTTTAACGATGCAGATGGCAAATAATTTGAACCATGTGGTTTCTAGGATCCTACATAGCTATGCTACTATGAAATCTGATTTATCATTCATGATGCCTATTCTTGTTGTGACATTAACCTATAAATTTTGATTAAATTGTATACCTACTAGCTGTGCCGCGCGGTTTCAATCGCGGGCAAAAGCGAGTATTTCTGTAGCTTATGTGTTATTCTGGTACATAACTTCATCACTGCCAAGCATAATCAAAATCAATTAAGTAGTTTTCCCTTGAAATAGGTACAAACATACATCCATACATACATTTATATTATAGATGAATATAAGAAGTAACAACACAAGATGATTTGAAATCATAGCGTTCTCGGGTTTTGAAATTACAACACTCTCAATAGGCTAGGTTCGTAGTTTTAGTTCGTTTTTTTAGCAAGCACTTAATTTTAATTTTCAACAACTTTTGCACATAAGTAACGTTCTACTATTTATATTTATTATTTCACCGCCATTGAATATCTCTAAACTAAATAGTGAGACGTATGTGATTACGGATAATGATATTAGAATCGTCCTATAACACTTGAACAACTTAACAAATTTCGATTAAATTGGTAGATATTAAAATATTTTTGAAATTAATCACTTATCTACTCATAAGAATGTATAATCTAGAAAGTAGGTACCTATATGTATGTATGTTTCAAAGACATATCAAAAATGATTAAGGGCCGATTTTTCAATGCTTGGATAAAACTTATTCGTCGAATATAAAGGTATAAAACTACCATTTTAACAAACGTATTCTAATTGCCCGTATTTGACAGTTTACGTGACATTTTAATATTATCGTGTAATACTTTATTGGACGGATAAGTTTTATCCAAGCATTGAAAAATCGGCCCTAAATCGATTAACTTTACATGTGTACAGAATTTTACCCTAACTTCGACCCTATATTTTGAATCTATCTTACTAAAGGCTAATTACCTAACAGTCATTTTTGTCTTAACCCAATCCTAATCTATAACGGTTAACCCATTATTACTATAAAGGTAGAAAATAAAACAACCTCATACACAAATAATTATTTATTTTTTCTTTCCAAATTACCTATTTATAAGTTACGAAAAAACAACCACACAACCTCTCAAAATAAAACAACATTTTACACAAAATCTTTATTAACTATAAACTAATCAGCCCTCTCCAATAGTTTCCTGACAAGTCGCCAGTCCTCCATGATATCTGCGTCAGGTAGCATGTACACCACATAAGGAGGGGAGACTGTGACCTGCCTCTTCCTTCTCTTCCTGCCCCACTCTGCCCCACACGACCAGAGGTCCACCGTGTGCCTTTCCTCTTCGATCTTGCGTATCTTCTCTAGGATTTCCTCTTTTAGCATCTCGTAGGCAAGCCACTTTTCGCTCTGTGAACAAAGATAATTTGTATTATTTTATTGATAGACGTTATCGTTTACTTATATAGTTTTTAGTTAGGTCTCGATTCTCTTTATGTGGTGGATGCATTTATTTATTTATTAAAAACTTTGTTCTGCTGGTAAGCAGAGAGAGATTCTTAAAAGATGGCTTAAAATTTACAGGACAGACGATAAGCGGTATTATTGTGTAACTAATCTCACAGTGCATTGTAGTTTTTGAAATGAAGGCTGCATACTTTATGCAATAAATTACTTATTATAACGTAAAATTTTGTATGAAGAGTACCACAGCGTGCTTTTAGGTTACACTAAAAATTATGTTCCATATACATGCTTGAAAGCTCCACCTTAAAATAAATCCAAACATTTGAATATTTTTTTATTCAAATGTTTTTAATAATTTTTTATTCAAAAGATTGAAGATTAAAATGTTCAATCTTTCAACCATTCCATACAAGACGTTAGACAAGTCAGTGAACCGTAGCTACCTTATAGCAAATTTACCGTTACTCTTGCCTCAACGTAAGGAATAAATAAAAACTGTATTACTACTACTACTATTACAAAGTTGTGTAAAACGTTCTGGGGCCGTATTATGACCTCTTATTTCCAGACAATTTACGCCATAAGTGAACTGACTGGCAAATTCCTATTATACCATTTAACCATAGCTGCTTATTGCGATGATAATATTTATAATATGAATTTTCCAGTCAGTTCAATTCAGGGCGTAAACTGTCTGGAAATAAGGGGTCATAATACGGCCCCTGCTAGGACACCTTATCACTTAGGGGTAAAAAATAGTTTACAACCTATTTCAGACCTACCGATTATACACACAATTTTCATAAAAATCGACCAAGAAAGTGTACAAAGTTTGGAATAAACTGTCCTTTAAAACTGGGTCAAAATCGAGTTTAAATGACTAGGGTACATACAAATATACAAGTGAAGAATTAATATTTAATAAGCGTGGTTAAAAAAAAACATTTAATGATACATATAATTAACTAGCTTTCCGCCCGCGGCTTCGCCCGCTTTGTCTAAAACCTAATAAATTATATACTAAAACCTTCCTCTTGAATCACTCTATCTATTACAAAAAACCGCATCAAAATCCGTTGCGTAGTTTTAAAGATTTAAGCATACATAGGGACAGAAAAAGCGACTTTGTTTTATACTATGTAGTGAAGCAAGATTAATTCTCGTATCCAACTATCTAGGGGTATAGAATTTTCAAAGATAAATGACGTGTTCACACTACTCGTTATGTTATCTTATCTAAATAAACTATCAGTTAAAGTGACAAATATACAACCTTCCTCTTGAATCACTCTATCTATTAAAAAAAACCTCATCAAAATCCGTTGCGTAGTTTCAAAGATTTAAGCGTACAAAGGGACATAGGGACAGAGAAAGCGACTTTGTTTTATACTATGTAGTGATATCAATAAGAGCCGCGCGGGTGAAACCGCGAAGCGCAGCTAGTAAAAGATAAATGATTTAATTTGCCTTTGCATTCTTCTTCTCTTAAAATTATTTTTAACTGCATTTTAAATAAAAAATTCTACAATACATGTAAATTGTATCCATCATATATTATTTCAATCCACACAGGCCATATCAAGCTTGACCTCGCTTCTCAACGGAAGCGAACGATGTGCGCGCATCGCACAATAATTATACATTATTAGGTACCTTTTTACGTTGATGTGAAAATTAATTAGTTCAATTCTTTACGCTGCATCTGTCATTCTATATCGATTTATGTAGGTATATATTTATTTTACAGAACTACCTAACCAATGTTCAAATGCTTTATGAAGAAAGAAATGAGAAAATTAAAAAAAAATCGAATATCGTCTCGTGATCGAATTCTTTCGTATGTATTATGAAAAAGATGACAATATTTACTTTAGGAATGAACACATTAGCCAAAATAGGGCATGTAAATCAATATCAGCCCCACGTTATTACTACATAATACTGAATTTTTAAAATTACAACACATGTTTTCATTGTCAAAACATACAAGTTAAACAAACATATTTGGCTTTGGTGAAAAGATAAGTATATATATCACTATCACTACATGGTATAAAACAAAGTCGCTTTCTCTGTCCCTATGTCCCTTTGTATGCTTAAATCTTTAAAACTACGCAACGGATTTTGATGCGGTTTTTTTAATAGATAGAGTGATTCAAGAGGAAGGTTTTAGTATATAATTTATTATGTTTTAGATAAAGCGGGCGAAGCCGCGGGCGGAAAGCTAGTTACTACATAATACTGAATTTTTAAAATTACAACACATGTTTTCATTGTCAAAACATATAAGTTAAACAAACATCCTTTGAATTTGGTGAAAATATAAGTATCTACGCATGTCTTTTTACAAAGATTCAAATTTCATGGCACGGCAAAGTCTGCAACTTGCGTCTACTTAGCGATTTACACGATTCGTACGGCGCGAACCTACCCCACAAATTGCAAATAATAAAAAAGTATATAGGTACTTTTTTGTGAAATAAATGCTTTTTGGATGTTTACGCCATCCATGAAATGAATGACATGCAAACTACATGTTCGTTTAAGGGCCGATTTTTCAATGCTTGGATAAAACTTATTCGTCGAATAATAAAACGTATTCTAACATAGAGATAGTATGTACTACGTACTACATATTATCTCGATGTATTCTAATTGCCCGTATATTTTGACAGTTTACGTGACATTTTAATATTATCGTGTAATACCTGTGTGTAATAAAAGCTTTGTGTTCACGCACTATACTGAAATGGCGCGAACTGTATACAATAATATATGCATGATTTTATTTTATTTGGTCACTCATGCATTATGAGGTCATGCACGTTAACGCATGTCATGCTTTCATTAGCGTTTAGGGACTGTATTATTATCTATGTATAACGGCCAACGGGACAACAATTGTATTAATTGGAGTAATTACTAATTAGTGAGGTTTTAAAATGTAAATTGATTACTAGTGTAGTTTCGAATTCTTATACTATGTTGCTTCAATAAGACTGGCGCGTCGGTGGGATTTAGAATTTTCTGTATTATTTTTCAACTATACGAAAAAAATATGCCTAAATTACTAATTAAATAAAATACCTATATCGTTTAACTAAATTATAAATAAACTACTTTTTATATTTAGGTACTGAGGTTATTCCTTGCATTACAGGCTATGTAGTTAGTAGTCGACAAGTTAATATAATATATATAGTTTTTTCAGCAGGGCTTGCTTATAATGTTAGATTTTCATGTTACAGTTAGCACAGCGGGAAAATACAAATCGTAAAAGTATCTTAAAATTAAAATATTTTATTTTTTAACCTTCAAAAAAGGAGGTGGTTCTAAATTCGGCCGGTATATTTTTTTAGCTTCATTTTAATTAAAAAATAAATTAGGTATTTAAAATAAAGAAGCTGTTGACCGTTCAAGTTTCTTCAAATACCAATTATACCTATAAAAATGTCTAACAATTTTGTGATATTGTTCTTTTTTTTCTGCTTTGTCCATTCATGTTTGTACAATGAAGTGTAATAAATAAATAAACAATTCTCTATCCACTAAGTCTTCTGATGTTTAATACTCGTTATTGTGTGCTATTGTACACATAGGTACTAAATTTATATTATAGGTAGTATCTATTAAATAAGCTTTTTTTCTTCGCGTCATAATATCTTACTTATACTGGAAAGTATATACTTATTATACAAAACAATATTATTTAAGGAAGTTAAATAAAAAGTCAATATTTTAGAAAAATGTACTTTTATTATTTAAAAATTAAAATTATGTAAGTTATTCAGCCTGTTCAGAATTAACTTCAAGAGTCTGAAGTTTTATCATCATCTCGTAAATCTATTTCGGTTCCTTTTACTGACGGTCCTGCTTCGAGAGGATCGTGATCGTGAGAATCCATCGTGAAGTCATGTTCTTCTATCGTAACTTCCGTTATCTCTTCTACCTTGAAATCAGATTGTTCAAAGTTGGCTATCATGTGTTTCTGTACCTCGACATTAGATGGTTTAAAGTTGGCTATCCCGTCTTTTTCTACCTCGACATTAGATGGTTTAAAGTTGGCTATCCCGTCTTTTTCTACCTCGACATTAGATGGTTTTAAGTTGGCTATCTTGTCTTTCATTTGTTTAAGCATAGATATATCTGCAGAAGAATACCCATTTTCTTCAGCCCACTGTATACAGAGATCGAAGTTCTTTTTCGCACGGAGTGGCCTCAAATCTTCTTTCTTGTCTGAATAATTTATATCTTCTGTTTCTTCTATTCCATCTAAGTCAATCGTTAAGGCATAGGCTGCAATGTCAGCGCAACGTAGATATTGGGAACCATTCTTGTTCTCGTAAATACCCATGTACCATGTCTTTAAATTTTCTATTGAAATACCGAGTCGAAATATAAATTGTTCTAAAAACTCATCTGTCGAAGAATCATCAGTGTCTGCAATGGACGCGCGCGAAGTTGTTTGCACGTTTTGTCCCCACGAACGGACAACATGCTCCGGCATTGTATTCCAGCAATCGGCTAAAAGAAATGCCATGTCTCTGTAATTAAATTTCAGCGTGACATCTTGCCTTGTAAAACTAGAAGAAGCCATTCGTAAAAAGGTATTCTTGTATTCTCTTTTGATATAATCAAAAGTAGCACGGCCATAATCATAATTATCTTCGTAAGGTAAAACCAATGTGATGATGGAATCGTCTTCAGTTCTAAGTTCCTTATGGTGAGGGTGAGCACACGACGAATCTATGAGAAGTACGGCTTTTTCCGGCAACCCTTGTTCTCTAAGGGACAGTTTTACTTCGGGAACGAAGCATTCAAAGAACCATTTCTTGAATAAACGTCTGTTTATGTAAGCGTCTCTCTGTGAAAAGTAATGTATTGGTAGTTCAATGTCCTTCAAGGATTTTGGATCTTTATATTTACCAATAACAAGCGGAGCTAATCTATGCTGTCCAGTGATATTTGTACATAGTAAAAAGGTAATTCTATTAAACACATATAATTTCTCAGAATTTTTTGTCGGAAGGCGCCAATAAAGCCCAGATTCGTCGGCCATGTAAACCTGCATCGGAGACGATAATTTTAAATCTTTCATTAAATCATCAAATGAAGTATCGTTCAGTCTCCAAAGTCCAGTTTTGTTATCATTGTTAAATTCACTTATAGTACCGTATCGCTCTTCAAACTTCTCCAGAAAATTTATTTTGTTTACATCGGACACGATTTTAAGGGTCGCGTTGAATTTAATGCCCATAACACGCACGTCGTTCTCGGTTAGGACACAATTCGGTTTCATTTTAGCCATCTGCAGCAGCCAAGAATACACTGCCTCTAGAAGCGGTTCGATATTATGATCTTCCTCGGCTTTCATTGCGTAGCGATATTAAAATGTACTATTAAATAAGCGCGCAATGAAATTAACACGCAAAAAATAAAGATAGACGCTGTCAGTTGTGTGATCGTGCCACCTCGTCTGGCCGCCATTCAACGAACAACTCGCGACCCCAATGAAAGAGAGCGCGCTACTGTTAGAGAGAGAAACCAAACAACGACCTTGAAGGCATCGCGCGCAACAACTTGATATTTTTTCGATGATATGATAGTATTATTGAAATATTGGAGCTATTTAATTAACTGTACTAATAATTAAAAAGGGTTTCAATAAAGTCAATATATTTCATATCAAAATGACCTAAAATTACATAATATTAATTATAATTATTACATTCAAACCCCTCGGTTAAAAGTTAAAACTTAAATTATGAGCAAATAAAAAAAGATTACATTCTCAAATAGGTAATTACTAATTAATAATGGCAAAATTTTTTAATTATTTAAACTTCATTCATAACTATATTTTAAACTTCACTATTATATAGGTATGTACCTATTTAAACGAATTATATGATAGTAGATAGTATATGATAGTACTTAAATAGTTACCTACATAGATTAAAGGAAGATACCTATAGGTATATAGATTTTAGAAATAATATACATCAATATATTTTATAATGTACAATAATTGAATATTAGGTACATAATATATTCATTTATTATAGAATATAGGTAATACTTAACTATTATATTTTTTTCAAGTTAATGTTTGTATTTAAGTATTTTATTGGAACGAAATATAATTTTATGACTTTATTAGTTTATTACTCACTAGCTAACCGCCCGCGGCTTCGCCCGCCTTGCCTAAAACCTAATAAATTGTACTAAAACCTTTCTCTTGAATCACTCTATTTATTAAAAAAAAAACCGCATCAAAATCCATTGCGTAGTTTTAAATATTTAAGAATACAAAGGGACGTAGGGACAGAGAAAGCGACTTTGTTTTAAATACTACCTATGTAGTTAGTGATTATACTGATTACTTATTTGCATAAAAATCGCAAATAAAGTTTATAAGTACCTACCCTAAGTATTCGTTTTCTATTCATAAATATTTGTCAAATACATAGATAATTTCAAAAGTTCGATTTGGAAGTTATTTACTTTTAAAAATCTTGTGTTCTTCAACGAAGAAAAATAAATAAATATTTTACTACTTAAATATCCTTTTTTTTTTCATTTCGCACATTATCCGTTAGGAATAATTTTTACAGTCTGGTTTTTTTAGAAGTAGGTATAAAAAATTAATACTTATTAATTATTATATAGTTATGTTATATTAGTTTTTCGCACGCAAAACAAATCCCCAAGGGAATGAGATGTTTTAAAGATTGTAAAAAATAGCATATACATATCACTCTATTCTCCTAACTCGTTTTGCGGTGGACGAAAGAAAGACATTTCGCTTTTAGAGCTATATACATACTAGTTATTATTCTGTGATATTAGTAAGGATTTTGTTAGTGAGCATGGTGTAAAAACGTTAAAGAAAACCCCATAAATAACATCATAATATTTTTTATTTAAACTTGCAACACAACCACTACTAAAACTTAATGTATGGACTATGGACCTATCGTATAGGAGCTACCAACGTTGACAAGAGAGAATTTTAGTATAGTTGGTTCTTTGATATACTGTTTCTCTTCCTATTTCGGTTAGAGTCCGGGCTGTCTGGCTGGCCGCAGTGGTTGCGTTTATTAGTGCGCATCTTATCTGCACAGGAAAATATCC
>CAJQZM010038045.1:0-21925 GCA_907164665.1 Colias nastes | reverse complement strand
AAGGGAAGACTAAACGTTTTCATGTTAGTGGGACGGCTGAATGGCCTTGGTACATGTATGCTAATTTTTCCCAATAATTGAGAATTATCTATTTTACCATTTATAATTTTGTATAGAAACACGATATCAGAAAGGGTCCGTCTGCTTTCAAGCGATTTCACTTAGAAGCATAATCAGTCTCTTTTAGGTACCTCTTATATAAAAATAATAATTACTATTACACCCAGTTCCAATCTCAACATAGATAATCAAAAATTGTTTCCTACTTTGACAGCGTCCGTCAAAGCGTTGCCGAGGAAAACGAAGTTAGGCGAGCGTGAACGTGTGTGAACTAAGTTCACTGAACTTGCGAAATAAGTTTCGGTTTCGGCAAAAGTTTCGGCCGATTCTGGCCGAAACCGAAACTGCGGCCGAAACTTGATTTTTGGCCGAAACTCAGCCGAAACCGAAACCGAAACCGAACTTTCGGTCGGACACTAGTCATAATATGAAAAGGATGAAGGAAGTTTAAAATGTATTTGAGGCAACATGTCTTATCAGTGAAAAATATCTATTAAATTTTAATATCTGTTAGTCTTTAGTCATGTTTTTTTTCTATTTTATTAATGTACCACGAGTTTTTTAATTAACCGTGAAATGTTTTATAAACTAATTTAAAATTCACTACGCATAAATTGCACAATACGCATGTGAAGTTTGTTTTTTATAAAATATTTTTTAAAAAGAAATTAAAGAATTTCTTTGAAATACAATCGCTCCTCACTGACCTTTGTTACAAAGGAATAATAAATATTTGCGCACAATAGAGACGGGAGCAATTAAAAACTATTAAAACAAAAGAATCATCTTCACATTTCAAAAGAATCATCAAGTTTAACAAAGGCGTGTTTAAAAAATACAAACATGTGTTTAAATGTGACGTAACAGTATCACAAACTCAAAACTAAAGTGCACATCTCGTAGTAAATCAGTAAAAAAAATTGCATTCTGTCGTCTATTGTGATGTTAAACAGCGAAAAGATGCAAATACAACGCACGAGACCCGTTATGTTTACAAATTTCTTTGAAGGTCCGTTAACTTTTAAAAAATAAAAGAATGCTTTTATCTAGTGACAATAGGAACAGACCGTCAGGGGTCGTGAGACAATAAAATTGCACAATCTACAAAGAGGATTTAGACAAAGCTCATTTCTAGTAATTCACCTGCTTAAGTAAGCAGGTAACCAATTATTATGGTAATGCATTTGACAATGAATCAATGATATGCTGTTTTGAAGAACTGTGGCCAAAAGACGATCGGCGCTGAAACACCTTGTGGTAATTTATTGCTCTATTTATGTAGGCTTATAACAAAAGCTCGTTTCCGTGTTCTTTATCTAAGGACGCTATCGATTGACACGAAAATTTACAGCTCTTAATGTATGAAAAAATTCACGAGAATCACTTTGTATAAAGTAACTTTATTGATAAACTGATAATATTTTTATGGGAAGCCTATTAAATAATGTGAGTTTGAACGATATTTGTACGCGAAACCAGCTATTGAACAGATGCGGTGAGGTTTATGACTGCTAATAGAGTTTATGGCTTTTTTATTGACATTAATGTTCTCTTGATTCTACCGTTTACGACCGCCTCATTCATTATCGAAGTGTGAGGTCAAAACATCTTTAAATCAGACGAAAATATGATTAAGTAGTTGATACGTATTCGTCCTAATTGATCAACTATAATCGAGCTTTATGTTTACATTTATTGACTTTATACGTCAATCTTATCAAAATTATGTTGTCATTGCATTTAAATGAGAATGTAAGTATTCAACGGATAAGAATGAAAAATATTGTAAGTATATATTCTGAATCGTGACACACTTAATTACATGCAGTTATTTAAATTGATTGTTGCTTAGGTATACATATTCATATAAATTGCGTACGCATAAACAAAATTCTATTTAAACTTTTGTTTGTTGATATATAAAATACACGCGAAACAAACTTGAAATAAAAGTGAATAATTTGTTATAAACTACCTATGCCCTATAGTATAAATACAATATATTTATGTGGATACAGAATGTTCTGGGACAAAGGGTATGCTTAGGGTGGACGATTAAGTAATAAATATATTTAAAGTATAAGACAATGATGTTGTAACAAGCGGGACCCAATGAGAATACAAACGTGCGCTCCCACACCGTATAATTTATAGCTTATTCGATAATTATGCGTATTTAAAGCTGAAGTGTGCTTTACGGTCCGGTTTACGGTTCTTCGCGATATCTAGCGATAAGGCAATTTGCGTTTTGTTACCGCACCGGTGGGACGGATTCGCTGCGATGCGGTCACCGGTGTACATACACTGTACGATACGAACGGCTATTTGCTTATTCCGCTGCGGCTGCGAGACGATCGCTCGCCACGTTTGAAGTGACTGCAATTTGTCTCCAACGACGTATTTCAAGTAGGTAGATATGATCGTGTGTACGACCGCTTGCATACATTTTTCACTAACAGATGTCGATTTTTTGCAAGTATCGCGGGAGGTAACGCGTTCACCTGGTACTTCAGAATGTTTGACGCTTCGAATTAAGTTTTTATCAAAATTAAATACTGGCCCGACGGCGTATCTACGCGACGCGATGCGGCGCCAATAAAACGTTTAACTATATTTAGAACTGCATCGATATTTATATTATTCGCTGACACTACAGTTGCAAGCATTCATGTGCCATGAAGATAAAAATATGCAAATACAGTCTTAGAGGAAGCTGCGGTCTCGAATAAATCGAGAGCGCATCGTAAAATGACCATTAATCGTAGATACAGCTCGGCGCTAATTAAAAACAGGTCTGTATCGATACTATAAAAAATTCACTAACTTTCTTTTAACATAGCTTAATGTGTGAACAAGCAAGAAACTGAAATAAAATAGTCGATAAATAAACATGAATTTTAATCAAATTCGAGTGGCAGATGCTCGATTCACATACGGCAATAACGAGTGGAGTGGCACACCTCGCGTCGCAAAAACCGAGGTATTGTTGGAATCACTCATTAACTTATTAAGATGATAATTTATTACAGTGAGGGAGACAATTTCACGATCGATATAGAGTCCTTTGCATTACTACTCATCTTTTTTGTTCCGTTTTAGTAATAAATGCACTACAATAATGGTTCGATTGTGCGAGTGGTTGTACGTTTATTTTATTTATATTTTTTTATGTTTTCATTTATATTCAATACTTAGCTTTTGAGTCCATGTTTTTCTATAATTTTATATTTGTATACCAACGCAAAATGTATAGCATAACATACCTATACATATACTAATAACACATACTTAACTATAAATAGAAGTCGCTCAATCATGTATTTTATGACAGTAAAAATGACACAGATTCTTTGTGAGTTCTTCATAGAACACTAGGTATTGTATTGAAAGAAAGTTTTATTATGAATTCATTAGCCAACAAAATTAAAAATTATCTGTGTCTTAATGTATCAAGGAGATAACTAATATGGTTTATACCTACTTAATAAAATAAAAGGATATAATTTAAATTAACATCTTCATTACTGCATCAACTACTTTTCTTTCTTCATACAATTAACAAAAAGATCCTACTATTACCTGGTAAATCACTTATTAACGACTAGCGGTCCGCCCCGGCTTCGCCCGTGGTATTTACGTTTTCTCTACATAAGAACCATCCTCGTACTTCAAGGAATATAATAAAAAAAGAATTATCGAAATCGGTTCAGCCGTTCACACGTGATGCCGTGACAACGCGAAACGGGTGCGGACCCGCCGCCTTTTTATAGCTCCCGCCGCGAAGCGCGTCTCGAACGCGGCAACTGATACACAAAAATAATCCTTATGGCATGATTCTGTATTCACGCGCGATGACTTATAGCGTATTTCATGTATAACTTTGGTGTTTCTACACCGATTTACATGATTCTTTTTTTATTGAATAGGTAATAATGTTAACTTTTTTTAATTAGGGATGAGTGAGAGTGTTGTAAACGTAAGAGTAGACAAATATAATCAGAAAGCTCCGAATTGCTAAGCTATTGAAGTTTCACGTGTTATTGTGAGTCAATTTTAAAAGATAGACATAATATGCTGTCTAGGAATTTATTTTTATATAATAATAATAATTTAAGAACTTTTGTGTCGTACATGATTTCTATGTTATGATTCTATGTCATTAAGGCTACACACGCGACGGAAGCTTAAAAAATGGAGTAACTTCTCCCGTTTTCCCCATATTTCCCTTCACTGCTCTGCTCATATTGATCGTAGCGTAATAAAAAGTATACTATAACCTGCCCAGGAGTATGAAGAATAATTGTGCCAAATTTCGTTAAAATCCGTCGTGTAGTTTTTGTTTCTATAACGAATATACAGACAGACAGACAGACAGACAGACAGACAGACAGACAGACAGACAAAAATTTTACTGATTGCATTTTTGGCATCAGTAGCGATCCCTTATCACCCCTTCATAGTTTTTTTTTAAATATATTTCATGTACAGAATTGGCCTCTCTACAGATTTATTATAAGTATAGATAATGTTGTCTTAAGCAAGATCTAAGTTTTATTATTTACTGCATCAACTACTTTTCTTTCTTCATACAATTAACAAAAAGATCCTACTATTACCTGGTAAATCACTTATTAACGATAATGTTGTCTTAAGCAAGATCTAAGTTTTATTATTGCTTTACTTCTAACTAAACAGTATCTGTAAATAATTTATTACGTACAGCGACAGCCTCAAAGCTACAAGTGGAATAAAGCAATGAATGGTCCCAACGCATACTTTGAACTTGAGCGGCCTTTTTGCCCTAAATATCTATTTGCCGACTTAGTGCAAAGCCGTTTCTAGCCTTTATAAAATGCATTTGATACATTGTTGAAACCTGCTTACATACAATTACTGCCTGTCAGTGTTCATTGGTATTTTATAAGAATTTATATAAAATATTTATTTAATTAGTCACATACTGTGTGTATTAATGGGTTATTTTATATTATAGATATTAAACACTTAATAACTTTATGAAGTAAACTTGAAATACTAAATTTATTAACACGTTTTCAGTTTTTTTTTTATGTTAATAGAAAAACTAATCAGGATTTACTGGTCTTTCAAAATATGTAGAGCTAAAAATTAATTTTATATTTCGCATATTTTATCATGGCGTAACATTTTCTATTGTTTATTCCTAAGCTATTAAGCGTAATACAGATTTTAGTTTAGAAAACACTACAGAGGTCAGATTGTAATCAAACTCTAGGTATGTGAAAACTAAATTATGGCGGCGCGTGCGCAGAATCGCAAACATTTTCAACACATCATAATATTACAATATAATTCTGTGAATCGAATTTATATGGTTTACATTACAAATTAACTGTTTTAAATGGATTATTATTATTTACGGGTTTAAATTGTTTTCACCAATAAGTAGTTAATAATATTTGTAGTACGTATGTCTTACTACCCAATTATATTAAACGACAGATTTTCCCTAACTATTATTAATGCACTATTAATACTATATAGTTACAACTATTAATAATGTATTTAATATTTTTATTGTATACAAATCTAACAATTAGATATCATTATTAGATGTGTTTGATTAAATAACAAAAAATACCTATAAAACAAGTAAATTATTAAAAAAACAAAATACCCGACTGCACACTAAAAAAAGAGTGATTGAAATGAATCTAATGATACCGCATACATATTTTTTTAAAGGGAAATTTAGAAAAAATATTATTATGTCTTTATCCCGTGGGACTTTTAGGATAAAATGTATCCTATGACACTCCCGTAATCAAGACAAATCTAACGATACCTCATACATCAAAATCCATCAAGCCGTTTAGGCTACAGGTGGTCACAAAGGAAAAGACATACATACATACTTACATACACTCGAAAAACATTACCCTCCTTCTTTGGCAGTCGGGTAATGATGTTTAATTCAATTTTCTAAGTACGAGGTAGGTGTCATTTAATGAGAGTAGTTTTTATGACAAATCTCGTCAAGACAGTTTTAATAAAAACTTGCTCCCAATACAGCTATGTACGGTGTGATAAATTATATTCCATAATATTATCTTAGGATCAGTGTCTCATTTATTTCTTTGCAATTGGACTTTTAATTCTTTCCTACAAATATGGAATATGAAGCGTTAATGCGGAGTTTATTTTTTTTTATAGATGGATGTTCTATTTTTATAATATGTGAAAACATTTATTAGTTTTGTGTATGCAATTAACATGTATGAGGTTTTTTTAAAGTTTATAAATAATTATAATGTGTAATTTGGGTATTTTTACAATCATAATGTGTAATTATAAACACGTGTACATAGGTATATACATATTAAATACCTACCTAAGGTTGAAGCGTTTTTGGTTTTTTTTTAAGTTTGTCCATACCATTTTGACTTTACTATTTACTTACTTCGGTTTCAGCCCCTACTCATCTTTTTTAAGCATGCATTTTCATAAACTTAAATGTGTTTAATAATAAATAGCAATAAATTTTGGGAATGTGATATTTCTCACAATGGTATATTTAACAAAAGCTGAATCTTTAAAACTTTACATGCATTAGGATCTTATACAGCCATTTACACTTTTAATTTACTTTGAAAGTCATTTAACAAGCTATAATTTGGCTCTATCATTTATATTACCTATGTATCTAGACTTTTTATTAGTAGGGGACAAAATCAAATTTTTGGAAGCTCAATTATTAAATAAAAACACTTATAACCAAATCAACGTTTAAATATTAATTAATTTAAAAATTGAACACAACTTTGAAAATTAAACTTAGATTTATTTTGTTTAAATGTACCAAATGTAAGAATACAAATACAAACAAATTCTTGACTATAAAAAATGTATAATTCATGTATATAATATAATAATTGACGTCATCGAAAAACAGGTAACATTACCTTGTACATTGAACCAGGTTACTAACCCCTTATCACGCGGCTAGGTGAAATATTTTTAATTTAAATTCAAACAAGTCAACCCACAGAAAAGTAATTATTTGTTATCTTTTAATTTTAGTTAATGGCACTATTTACATGGCGGTGGAGATACAGTTAATTATAAGTGGATATAGTCTTCCAATAGGAGGTTAACATTTCCTTATTGGGCTCATAAATTTACCTATCAAATGATTTACCGTTTACCCGTTTTTTTGCCTCACTAGGTATCATCTATGGAAAACCTTATTAAGGTATCAAGTACCTTATTATTAATTATATTTTATTGGAAAATTATGAGAGGATATAATATGATGGTACTGACTGTATTTAAAAAGTATTATACATACATGGTTTAGGTAACTTATAAAATACATCTCTACACTACACTCATATAAAGATAATTTATTAATTATTTTTTATCATGTCCTCTACAGGTTGGTATATTTATTTTCCCATATAGCTATATATTATATCAATTATCTAATAGTAATCTAGGTAAGTAATTTATATTAATTATTTCTAACAGTGTTGATGTTTTATGACTACACTTAGTAGGTAAATATTTTTTTTTTCAAACAATTTTAATAGTCTATATCAAACAATCCAAACTGATGATGAATTTTATTATATATTATTCATTAACATTAAAATAGCTGTAGCTCTACTTATTGCATATTTAAAAGAGCCTTCTTAAATAATATCTTTTTATCCTTTGAAGTAACGCAAAAATAGGCTTTAAAGCAACGCTGTAAGGTTCATTACTACTTGACATTTTCGAATGTATGACTATGTAGAGCTAAGTAAGAAAATAGAATATTATTATTGTGGATTTACTATTATAGGTATGTTTGAAGATAATTTTATTTGTGATGGTGGATTATTTTTAGTCCAATATCTATTAAGAGATCATGAAACTTTTATGTTGTGATAGTCTGTATTTTTTCATTTTATACATAGTTCAGTGTTTGTTTTGTAAGACAGAGTAGGTAGTAAATTCATTCGTTTTTAAAATACTTTTGGTCTCCTCAAATAACCTCTTGCCCAGCTGTTCTAGAGCAACTTTGAAATGTTTATTGTCATTGTTTGGCAATCATACAAATTGAATAGTTTGTCTAAAATCTTTTTAATTAGATGTTTTCTCTTATAAAATGTGAGCGTCGTTCTTCACGCTAAATGACTCATAATAATTTTCTCCGTCGTAATGTGTAGGGCTATTACAATAAATTTTATTGTCGGCGTTTTACAACGAATGCGCCGTTGTAATCATTCGGAATACCTATGAAATGTCATCGAGATCCCGCGCAAAAGTTTGTTCGGCGAACAGAACTTATGTGCGACCCTCTGCTCCGGCGTGAGCGAAGTCGGGAGCAATAAATCGGCAATAAACCTTACCTTAAGCGGAGCGGCCGCCGTCCGCCGTCGGCAAATGGGCTCGCGGCATCCCGCTCGCTAATAACTTCTTCACAAACTCACAGTTCTACAGAGTTTAAGAGTTTCACTCGTCAAGTCACGTGTCAGCGTTTTATCGAAGGCATGAGCGCAATACGTAATGCGTCAGGCGCACGTGGGTACGCGGCCGTCAGGTGCGACCGGCGACGCGAGAAGTCGTTGTTTATGGCGCGCTGAGTTACGCAACGCGTAGTCGCCGACGCGCGCGTCAGTTGAGTGTGCCGACCGATGCTTTACGAGCGACGCCGTACCCCCCGCCTAGCGACGTACGTCGCGGCGCCGCACTAAATCTGCGACCAACAGAAAAGGACACACCACCCTCCGTTAAGCCAGCACCATTGATGTCCGAGAGACAACGTTAATCGAGCCGATTAATTGAACACTCCGTCCGCGATAGAATTGTATCGGCGGTGGTTGTCCGTAGCACGGCCGATCCGAGCAAGTGCGGCGTCGTAAAGTTTCTTCGTGTATCGTTCGATGCACCAGACGTTGATAACTAATACGTTTCACGTGAAAGTGTCTCTACTTCACACATTTGCCCGTTATTTTATATAAAATAATTATATACTATGAATGTTATTTTATAACGAACGAATCTATTAACTAAAGACAGCCGTTCAGATAAGCTCTCAATGTCACTATACATCAATGTACCTTATTTAAGGCGCGTGCGCACCAAATGGAACTATTGACTTAATAGATTGTCAAATTGTCAATCAACCTCATTTCATTTTGGACCGATCACTAAAACGACTTTGTCGTACTACTTTTATGGTTTTCATTATTTATAAAGTAAAACTAACTAATTAAACAGATATACCTACACAGCTATTCTTTTTCCATGTTTGACAGGCAGGCATTCCTTGTCAAATAAATCATTCATATATTAAAATTCCAATCCCATTTGAATCCTTGATTTTCAATAAAAACAGAAAAAATTGAAAAAAGTACCTATTTTTTAAACATTTTGTTTTATCTTTTTTCCTTGAGACTCTTTGACCAGATATTTAGAAGGTCATATTATGTCATATTATGGATAGATTGTATTTTTAGATTAATACACTAATCGAGCATGCTTCGGCACGAATAGCCAGATTGCATCGTAGAAAGTACCACACCTCCACAAGTCGGTGTAAAATAGTTACTTTAGAAATGCTATTAGGTATGTTTCGTATAGTAGGGAAGCCGGAGGCTGGTATCACACTTCGTAGTCCATTCTTTTATGCCTTTCGACAATAATTTCCTTATCCTTTACTGTTTAAAGGCATGCTATGCGTTTGTAGAGGCTCTACCACTGGTGATGGTGGACATATACCTTCAGGCGATCCACCATTTGATTTCTGTGACAATAAAAAGATATCTTAGGCACATATGATAAAACTAAAAAATATATACCTATTATAACGTATATATTATTTTAAACTTGAATTAATTCACTTTATTTGAAGAAAAAAAGAATTACATAACAACAAAAAATAAATTCAACAAGTTGAAATAAATAATTGAACTAATATAAAATAAATAAATAAATTCCGAGCTTCATTTTGTTAGGAAAACAACTATCCCATAAAGTAAGACCACATTTTATTATGAGCCCACGGTAACTTACCTACAACTGAAGTGTTCGTAAGAGTATAATAGTCAATAGAGTAAATAGAGACATGGAAAATCGTAAAAAAAAAGTAGAGTATATAGAGACATGGATCGCCCAAATTGAAAAGATTCGAGTGGAGTATAATAATAACCAATGAGAAGCGTTCGTTTGGGTGCCATTACTCTCCCCACCAAACTCGCCGCCGCGAGATAAACGAACGCCTCAGTCATTTGTCACCGAACGGCCGACTGTCGCGCTCGTCAAATCAGCATAGTTATATTAGGTAGGTATATTGTTTGTCCCTTTATTATGACTGTTGATATTTTGTGATTAATTATTATTTGTCTTAAATTATTTTGTATTTTGATTTATTTTGTGGTGGTAAAAATATTTTCGTTGACATTGAGCTTTATTTTTTTGATGTACTGATTTATTTCAGTTTTTTGAAGTGAAACTTCTTTAGGCGTGTTGAGAGTAAAATTTTAAGGTCACGTCATGGTAATACCGTCACGTCATGTAGTAAGGCGACGTTCATAGAAAAAGTAGATGTTCATAGGTGGACTTAAAAACATAATTTTAGCTTCAAGCTAATATTTTTATTTTTATCGTTGACATATTATGTATAAAGGTACCTATTTCAGTACCTATTAGGTAGAGACTATATTATAGCCATTGAAAACTTCATGATGAAAGTTTTGGAAAGACCTCTGGTTAGAAGTTATGTCTTATTACATTATTTAAAATTGAAATTACAAATTAAACAATAGACGCTGTCTTGGGTGATATATTAAATATTTATTTTAATAACAAATATTACTATTAAATGCTACTATTTATATGCCTACACAAGTCATATAGGCACATTGAACCCAGGCCGTTGTGGATAGTTTTCACTCTAATCACTGACAAAATATCCAATCCATTTCATCTAAAATGTATCAAAACGTACCACGGACACAATTCTGCACATTAAATCAATAAATTTATTTAACAAAATCAGGACAAAATCTGAAAAATACCATATTAATTATGTTTTCAATAGTTAGCCTTTTATAAATCTGTTTACCTGTCAATTGCCATTATGTGTTGCCTCTACCATCCCGCTCTCGGCTAGAGAAATTCATATTTTTTTTAGTAGGCTTATTTTCCTGCAGTGTAACAAAAACGTGTTGATGATGATGAAATTTATCAAGTGAAAAATAAAACAAAATGCTAAATGACCATAAAAGTCATTTTATTTCTCATACATGTATTTATGGGTATGTATCGAGTACCATATACCTACCTACGTAGGTAATAATTTTTAAAACTTCTAACGATAATACAGCGAACATATTCTTGAACTATTACAATAGGTACTTGTCGTTAAGGTTACTATTATTATATGTAGATACTTTTATTAACTGAACATAGTTACACCTACCATCAATTTCACTTATCACTATGAAATTGCCTGACAACAGTACCTACACTAAAACTGTAACTTAATTCAAATTCAAATACAATGTATTTTATTCCAGGAACATGGGTAGGTAATAGCGGGAATTCTGCCTACCTGTGACCCATTCCAGAAATTAGAGTGTACGACATAATTATCCTAATAATAAAAACTCAAACGCCTAGATTTCATCATAGGTAATAAAATAATTACCGAAAAAATAATAATCGATTTATATTAAACTAGCCTTCCGCCCACGGCATTGCATGCAAGCCTACAAATTTTGTATTCATTTAATGTTCAAATACCTACCTATACAATGAAACCTCATTTTTTTAAATAAAAATATACACTTAATCATAATTGTGTTAGTTTCTCCCCATAGGTACCAAATTTTGTCAAAATCTGACCAGTAGAATTTACGTGCTTGACGCACATATAAACTGAAACAGAAGAAAAAAATACTTACCATTGTTTTGGTGCCTACAAAACATACATATTGCAGGTTGCATAGCAACTAAATCTTCTTTTAAAAAATATTTTATGTAGGTACAGCTTAAGGCTAACGGTTGCAAGAATGTTAACGGTCACATTTACACAACACATAATAGATACGTCTTGACAAACATTTAGTAACATGAAACGTAACGTAAACATATAAATTTAATTTACCATAGATATTCTTATTAACTATGCGAAAAAAATGAAATCACAATTTAATTTCATAACTAAAAATTATATCGAAGTAGAGTAACATTCAGATAGTCGCACAGCACATTTCATCCGCCACTTTCCTGAGCGCGTTTAAAGCATGCCCCAAACAGCTGATTTCCCGCTATATTCCCATCTCCTTTATCGCTCACTAAAACACGCAATAAAACAGAGAAAACTATACTTTATGCGCTCCCGCCGGAGTTGCGCGGGCAGTGTGCGTAACCTACATGCGGCCATTTCACGATTTACGACCTGGGAATTGTGAGTTAGAGAGAGATGAAAATACTATTCTCGTTACATTTGTTACGATAAACTTCGTTGTGTGAGCCCGCGCTCAGGGATAGAGTGAAAAGTTTGTACGAATAATAATTATAAAATTATTAATAAACGGTAATTTAAAAAAATAATATAAAAAAATAATGACTCTACCATTCCGATACAAACACGATTTAAAAGAATGTTTACAAACGTTTTTCTTAGACGTATACTAGTTCAATTTATTGCATCTGTGTGTGTAAATTAAACTATTCGCTGGGGACCGATGAGTGTATAGCTTTCCCTTTTGTTTGGCTGAGTTATGGGTGTGTTAGAGTGAGAGGTCGTAAATCGCGGTATGCGGCCTGAAGTGACATGTTTATGGGCGGCGCGCGTGGCGCTTGCAGTGGACCGGAGTGGGATCGCGGCAGTCGAGAGCATGGCGTCACTGTAGGAGCTTACGGGCTGAATCGATCCTATGTTTGTGTAAACATTGCCGAAATTAAATTTTAAAAATTTGATTTTTGTTCTCAATTCATTCCATGAAATATAAAATTAAGGAAATAATTTATGATTGATAAAAATTGAAAATTCACAACTAGTAAAAAACTTATTGCTAATTACACGGCAACTAGGCAAACTAATAACAACTAAAACACATGCTAAATGACACAAATTTTGTTTAAATTTTATGGAAATTAGATCATTTATTTTTTTATTCCTAGATGTTAAAATGTCTCCCAATCACTTCTTTCTGTACAAAAATAAACATCCATTTCACATAATTTTTTATCATAAAAAAAGTCTCAATCATAACCATGACAAGCAACCATAACAAACTTAGGCATTAAATAGGTACCTTACCTAGGTACAAGAAAAATAACTCATTCTAACGTGCAGATTAGTTTACGACCACACGGCCCTGAAAGTAATCGACGATTCCACTGCAAGTCACGACTTTCCTGATGGACGCACCAAATGAGCTGCTATTGTGACCGCATTGTTCGATATCCATAACATATTATAATATGCAGCTATACATGTTACCTGCGTACAATAAACTTCATAAGTAAACCAATAAATATTAAATAAACCAATGCCTTATCATTATCAAAATTATATAATTATCTATAGGTAATCCTAGAAAAGTGTAAAATTATCCAACATCATACCTACCTAATAAAAAAAATTATTATCAGCACAAGAGACCAAAAGTTTAATTTAAAACTTAACTAGCATTAAGACACATAGTAGGTACCTATAGGTATAATAGTCCTACAGTACTTACCTGTGGTTGATGATTTTATTAAATTGTAATGATCGAATTAAGATACTTCCTAAGTAAAAGCTGATTTTCTTTAAAATTTTGATAGCAACCAAAGAGTGAACTATTCTTACCCGAGCAGTCAACTCCCACTAATAAATTGATAACGCATTTAAACCACGAATTTGATCCTCTAAAGCTAAAGATATTATGTCTCAGCCTACACAAATTTCTAAATAGCAGTCAAACACGCACAACTAACATAGTATCTAATTAAATAACTACCGTTATTCACAATGTTATTTAGAAACTTAAAGGGTGAAGGAACAAAAATCATTGTACCCTATCCTAATTTATTAAAATGTTTTATTGTACTAAGACAGGCACCTATAAGAGTCTTGTTACAAGTTGCAATAGTTAATTGAGGTACAAACCAAAGAAGAAAATTGCATTGAGAAGAGAAAATTGCATTTATGTATTTAGCCGTACCTACTTCAATAGATAGATATATTTAGCCGCTAATTTACTGAAATCCTTGCTCAAGTGATTTTGACAATTTAATTTTAATGTACTTAATTATCTACATACACTTCTTTCATATTATTTGAATAATCATTTTAATAAAACCTGTATTAAATATACAAAATAATTATACAATACTTGCTTATCTTTATTTGAACCAATTTCTAGCTATCAATATAAACACCCAAACAAGCTTTACTTCTTAAAAGTGAAACACTTTTTCTTATTAGACAAACTTCAAACCACCTTTAAACTTTAATATTAAGTAAATTACAACTTTTAATACCCACTACTGATTTAAGTGTTGATTAAACCGAGATGTTTTTTTCATGTTTGATCAAGTCCTTAACGAGTTTTCTGAGTAGATATTAAACCACATGAGTAGATAAATATAGAGATGATCTGATGGCTTCAGATCATCAGTCCTGTATGGAAGCATACCTCAATGTTATCTTAAACCTCGTAATTTAAAGAAAATCATTAACCTGACATAATGAATGTTCTAATCATTGGACCACACACTATGTAACACGAGAACTTTATAAGCTACAGGTTTTTATTTACCTAGATATCTATTACAATATTCATTACCGTTTTCATTATTATGTACTAAAACCATGTTCCATTTATAAATGGTAGAGCAAACAACGATACTGGAAGAAGAAAATAAATTTATTGCTTTTGCATTTAGACACTTTACACTAATTAAATTATAGTAACTGGTTGAATACGTTTATCAAATAGATACCTACTCGCCTACTTAAGCTGTCATATTATTTATTTTTATTTATCTATTCGATAAGAGTTGTTTTCGTCTCAAAATTTATGGCGTCTCAGACATTTATGGGTACTTACAAATTATTGAAATCTATTTACAATGCAAATCCCTGACCATAGCAGTATGTTAATATACAATTTGCTTTGCTATTACTCGTTAAGTTGCGCAAAGAAATTCAAAGTGCTAATGCAATGTAATAAAAAACGAATTTGCAATGATCGTTTAAACTTGACCAAGACGACGTCGCATAATACTGACATTAACAAGTGTCGATATTCGTGTAAAAAGGTGAGAAGAGAGTCGTTAGGAGTTAGCTGGCAAGAAATAAAATTGCTGTTTTCTCGTAAACTGATTATGCTTAGAAATTTGTAAGGCAGTTTTATTGGTTGCCGTGCAATCGTGTTACGTGTTATGACTTACCTGTTTCCTTCTTGTATCTACTTCTTGTCAGAATGATTAATCGATCGATCAAAGCGTAGAATTTATTTAAATAATTGTATCAATTAATTATAAAATAACCCTACAATAGAAATACACCTACAGTTTATAAAGACCGTTATAACACCAAATTACATAAGATGAGCACAATAGAACTTAATAGAAACATAAATATTATTAATAACGTCGCTACGTTCGTATCATGCTGAAGTTTCATTCGCTCACAAAAGAAAAACTCTGCTCAATGTAACCTATGCATCGCCATATATCTTTTTCCACAAAAGCCGGACATTATTGTTCGGTCCAAACACTCCTAAATCTTCGGTAAAGTAATATATTTTCGTTTTGCCCAGTGCGGTGTAGGTACGGTACATAGACGCCAGTCAGTTCGCCTCGCTACTTTTCTATGTTTACTAATGTTTTATACATTGCTCGTCTATTCTCTGACTCTCTATCGTCAGTAGCACATTCAGAGCGATGGAAATACGCACAAAGTTTTCTCTATCTAAGATTCTATTTCCTAAAATCTATACAGTTTCGTTTACGACTATTTCAAATAAACACAGCAATTGATGTGAGTAGCGTATGTCCTGATAGTTGTAGAGACAAGGTTCTATATTTCGTGCGCGTTTTATTGAAATTCAGCCGTAACTGCTGTAAACATAAGATCGACTTTAGAATTGCTCGATTTCTGAATAAATCTTTGTTGCTGTAAACGCTATCGTAGCAATTTGTTTGTGTGTGGTTGACAAACTTGCAAATGTGGATGGATGAATGTAAGCAGCATTACGGTGATGTTTCATTTATGGCTGAAAACACAAAGTCACTATGTTTACAGAAAATATTTTCATAGCCTCTTGATTAAATATTATGTTACATTCGAAACATACAATAAAACTATTTTTCATACCTGTTTTGGTTCTCATATAAAATTATATAGTTCTACTAAATTCTCCAAGATATGAAGTTCAAAATATCTTATCACAATGTTGTCTATTGTTTAACTGTTTCTTATTACAGCTCTTAAAAAGAATTCCTAAGAACCGTTTAATGAAAAATGCTACCGACATTCATTCGTGGTACTATTCTGTTGACACTCGAGTTTCGTGTCACTAAAAAACTGTTCATTCCGGGTATTAGGTAATGGACGCGCGTAATTTGAGAATAACCCCAGTAAAGCAGCGTCAAAATATGTAAAGATTTTTATCTTTTCCGTAAAATGGCTTGGGAAAAAACATAAAGAAGATGGTGTCACCTGATCCCGACAGGCAGGATTTATTGGGCGCGGTGTGGCCGCGGCCTCAGCTCGCCCAGAGTTATGACGCTCCCAAATAATTTACCTACATGTGACAAAAAGTACCACACAACGATTATTGTAATGACCCTTGTTTGCCCCGTTCGTATTTTTTATCACACCTCAGTTTTGATTGATGATTCTTAAAGCTGCACGATTTCATATAGCTTTAATTTTAATTAGAACGTGCAGTAATATGTATCTATTTGGAATAACTTATTTTTGCAAAGTTATTGGATTTCGATACATCATTTTGGTATTGGAATCTGTCAAAAACTCATTAAAACAGGCATTAGTATTAAATAGAAAAAGTATTGAGCCCGAAACTAACTTAATCATGTGTCTCGCTATAAAAGTTTAATTAACAATTTAGTGAAAGGGTAATATCATTTTTATTTTTATATACATAAGAGTTAATTTCCTAGCACAAAGCTGGTACATACGTCATTTTGTTTTAGATGGGTAAAAGCTGAAGTAAAGTGGAAGAAGTCCCTAAGAAAATTGGCACAAGTGGTTTTAGCTGCGCCGGGTGGGAAAGGAGGGAGAGGGGTGACGAAGTGCAAAGATGAGTTTAAAAAACAGATGTGGTTGATAGCATAAACTTAAATTAATAAAATATTTCAGGTAGGTATTTAAGGTAAAGTCATCCATTTATATTTATTAATGAAAACAGGCGATTAAAAAGTTTCTTTAACAACAAATACAATTACATTGTTAAAATATTTATCAGCAGTTTAATGAAATTTTAAACAGACAACATTATGTAAATTATGCCATGGCTAAATAAATTAAAAGGTCAATAATATACATTTTTAACTAGGTACCTATGAATCTGATGGAAAAAATATCTCTGTTATTCAGCAAATTCGTACAATGCGATTTAATACGATGCGGTACTCCGCATCGTATAAAATCTATAAAATTTAGATTAGATAAGTATATTATCTAGGTACTCTAAATTTTATAATCAACATATTTAGATACTATTTTAATAATGTCAATACAAAAAAATAGTAAACATCTTTTAACACGTCAATGTACTGTCTATTTATTTTCAGTTACATACTCTTTGCAGTCGGCAGTGGGGCGGCCGTCGAATGTGCGCCCAAAGATAGGACTCGCGACAAGATGTATTGCTGCTTACGAAAAATTTTCAACAGTCGTTCCTATCGGATTGGCCTCGAACGGAAAATAAGAGTGGACACCGACAAATAAATGAGCGCTGTAAATATCCCTATGACAATAATACAGGTCAGCAATAGATATCTTACGAGATAGCGACACCATTATTAATGTAAGAACAACACACAAAAAAGCCGATTAGGGATAAAATGCTCCAGTGATCGGAGTTCCCGGACGTTATGAGATGTTGACGCGATTTCATTTGTTTTATATGCCCATTGATCTTTGAGAAATATCGTTTATAGGATATGCTTATATCGACAGTTAATATTAGATATCAGACATATACAGTGCATTTAAACTATAGGTATTAGTAAATACATTAATATCTACCTACTTAATAAATTCATTTTTATTTTGAGGCAATTACCATTTCTTTCAAAATACTGAAAATAATTGTTGTTTAGCACTTTACTTTCTACATGTACCTAAATAAATATGTAACCTATGCTTTAAATAAGTGATTATTCAAAATGAAATAGATATAATAATTATAATAAAGTTTAATAGCTTACACCTTTAAAAAATATTATGTGTAATAAAAAGGTTGCACGTATGTATAAGAAATGTAAGTATTACATACTAAATATTCGTCTCTACATCACTTTCACATCATTATACCCCACCATTAAAGCAATGGAACAGCGCATATACATTCAATTAATAATCCAAATCACACGTAGCGAAACCGGGATTTTTCTCGAAATTTATACGTGGTGGGGGCGAGGGGGGCGCCCGCGACTTCATTTCGCCCACGCCGTTTATCTTCAGCAACATAACTCAGCCTCCAAGTCCCTGTCAACTTATTCCTATTCTCTCGCCAAAGCGTAAAATTACTATGTTTTACTTTGAAATTGTTGTATTAGGTAGGTATTGTAAAGATTATTATAGGCGGATTGTGAAGTTAGATTATCGTTCATCAGTAGGCAAACTAGACTTTTAAAACTCTTCAAATAGTCTTCAGACTTCAATTATTTAATGGAAGATTAAAAAAGTAGGTAGGTACTTAAGGTAGATAACACAAATATAATTTCTAAAATTTCGTTTAGTTACCTGTAGGTATTACAAAATGTTTGCTTGTTAAAAATATCGTTTTATTTTATTAATTCAGGTCTCTTCATAAGACTTAAGTAGGTACTCAATTCATCGTCACATCTCGATGACACGATCATAAATAAAAACTGCAAGTGAAAATTAACACACATTCTTTCAGTATCCTATTTAAAGTAGGTAGGTACACAACCATTTTTGAAACATTAATGATTTAATAGAAACCCAATATCCACAATAAAGCAATTCCAAGCAAAAATGATCGCCCAAAAAACAAAACCACATACAATCCTCTAACCAAATCTCCATACTAGTTTATAAAAATAGAACCACATTCAAGTACATAAGTCATAGTAACCAAATGTAATAGCGATATGATATTGGTACGGACGTTATCGTACGACTGCCAGTCTGCGGCTCGTAAATAACACACATTGATCACCCCGCACATTTAGGAAACTATTTAATATCGGACTATTATAATCGTAAGTGGAAATGATCATTAAGGAAGTTGTATGAGTCCTTAGCTTTGGACGGGAAAGACTGGTTGAACTTGTGGGAAATTAAAAGCTTGTCTATAAACATATTATGAGGTATTTTTTAATAGTAGTAGAAGTAGAAATAATATCGCACTGCATTCGATTTTTTTAAATTTGCCAATTTAATAATTATTGGTTGTGGATTAATTATAGTCTCACTACAAATCGAATCTATGAATTTATATTATTGTTTCAACTTTCAGTATTTACATACATAGATAGAAAAGTACACAACCTATTCATTAATTCCACATTTTAATGAGGATAATAAGAGCAATAGAGAAGACACCAGAGACCGATTTTAGTCAAGTCAGTAGATAAATTAAAAGGTTTGGAAAATTAATAGATAATTTTATCGTAAAGGTGCATCCCAATATCTTTACACCTGGTATTAAGTGGCATTACCACCTGTGCGTGTTTTAATGATAATTTTCTTAATAAGAAGCATAGATTTTTTAAAGTAAGTAGATTAAAATGTGTAACAGTCGACTAGACTTGATTTTATGTACAAATTGTAAAATGATGGTAAATGGCTAAAAAGAAAAGATGATACCTAAATAAACAATCGAATAATGATTTCCCATACCTATTAAGTGAGTCATAAAAGTACATCGTAAAAGTTCCCTGCATTAATTAAATTGAAGATCTCAAAAATAATACTACCTACTCTAAAATACCAACTTACATACTTACTAAAAATGAAATATTTTCAAATATCCGAATTATTAGTTCTTCTATATAAATTCTCAGTTCGATACAAGCGAACCTCACGCAGATCCCATCCTTAACCTATCCGTACGAACAATACGTCATTTGACGCAATAACGGTCAAACAATAAATATTGCTTTGCGCAGACAACATGCGTAAAGTAATATATGAAGTTAAGAATAAATAGGCAATTTAGCGCGGGACTCACGTTCAGGCGAATATTGCCGAATATTGCCGACGGCCGAATTACCATACGGTATCGCGATTCGTGGGGGGCGTTTATGGGGTAAAAATTAAGTCGCGACGGGAGTTTAGTGTTGACTTTCAATTGGATACAAATAGTTTTATGGAAGAGAACAATGGTAAAACAATTTGGCTTTTGGTACTTGTAGTATAAAGTATAAAACTAGGAAGTATGTATATAATAGCATATATAGAGCAAAAGCTACAAGAAAAGAACGAACTACTTTGGGTAAAAAAATTAACATTCTAAAATTGTGCACATAAACAACAAGAGCACCAGAAAATCAAGCAACTCGATAATCTGAGTACACAATATATAATATTTTGTTTGCTAAGAAACTAAAAGAAATAAATCAACAAGAGTCCGTGACACGTTAACGGAGAACTGGATTAATATTGAATTAAGAAACCAAAAAAATATCTGTTATTGTAAAGTCTGGATAAGATATAAAAATTGTAAGATACCAATTATATAGAATAGATTGATAAGGTACCTTTAATAAATAAAAATAAATAAATAAATTGAAAATAGATTGTAATTCAATCTCAAAACTGCATTATTAGAAGAAAAGCGTATCCATTGTACTGAAATGGCTGTGCCTGGAGTGTCACTTGGAACTAGGTATAATCACATAATAATCAGGCACGTAACAGCTAAGCGTCAAGTCTATTTAAAGTCAGTAAAGTATGTATTAGAGGGTGAGAGTTTGCGCGAAACGAAATGTGGCTTTAAAAATTTGGAACACAATCCGGCTATTTGTCTCTCGAACGTCTCTTATAAATCAAGGAATAAAGCAGCCAACAATGCTTTATGGCGGAAAAAAGAACCTACATAAGACGGAGAAATAGCATGCAGACCTTTGCACATACATACATTATGTTAGCTAGTGTTGCGTAAGAGAAAGCTACGCTGATGTATAATAAAGTACCTCCGTAAATATGAACGTTCATCATCAAAATTCAGTCTTGTTAAATGTAAATTCTTCAACATTCTGATAATAACTAGTCCTGTTTAATTACGAAAGAAATGCATGGGTCATGAATTCTAGTTAAAATATTCTGTAATAGACAACATTTATCAAACTCAATGGTCACTTCAGAACATTCCTTTATTAATTAAAGCAACCGTCACCCTTTATATGCATTGTGGGGAAAGTGTTCGATAAATTGTTATTAATAGCACATAATTTTACTTTTTGTTGTACAAATTTGGTACATAATATTCCAATAGGAGCATAAAACATGTGCAATTGCGCAAAAAATCGTATGCAGGGGCAATTTTAATATCGAATGTCATTATTTAACACGCGTCACAACCGTCCGCACTAGTCGATGCGTACGCTAAGTTATTACCATGTACAGCACTATATCACAGCGAATTTACGACAGCCTGAATATGATAGATTTTCAATCCGC